>PVJN01003244.1:0-104088 GCA_004026805.1 Lasiurus borealis
ATAGAGAGTTAGAAACATCTATGAGAGATGTCTTGCCAGTCCAGATGGGCCGAACCCCAGCAGCAAACTAACCTACCAGCTGGAGCGTCTGCCCCATGATGGTCAGTGCACGTCATAGCCACTGGTCGAACGTTCAAAAGAATAGACAGACACTTAGCATCTATGAGAGAGAGACATCGATCAGCTGCCTCTTGCACGCCCCCTACTGGGGATGTGCCTGCAACCAAGGTACATGCCTTTGACCAGAATCAAACCTGGGACCTTTCAGTCCACAGACTGATGCTCTATCCACTGAGCCAAACTGGTTTTGGCTCAATGGTTATTCTTAACTCAAGATCCATTCCCATGATTTATATATATATATGTACATATGATTTATATATATATATGTATATATGATTTATATATGATTTATATATATATATGTATATATATATGATTTATATATATATATATGTATATATGTATATATATATACATACATATATATATACATATATATATATATATTTTTTTTTTTTTCAACCGAAGGATAAAACTTGAACAAATCTACTGGAAACCAGTTAAATGGAAGTAGTTTAATAATGCTTCAATTTAGGTCAAAAAAATTCCTCGGTGTCTCAAAGCTTGTGCTGGTTCCCACAACTTCCTCTTAGAGACTTCGGCTTGTTTTGAACTTTCCACCGTAGTGAGTTGACTCCCAGGATGAGTTCGTTAGACTTCAGGCTCCGTGGTCACTGTTAATGGCGTGGCCTCCACAGAGCATAAGAGCCCACAGAAAGTCCCATGATGCACTTGAAATGCTTTCCTGTAATAAGACAGGCACTTAAAGCCAACTATTAATTTACTCACTCAGCATCGCTCCTGCCCGAGCTATGAGGAATGTGTCATAAATTCCAATTATGAAAAAAAAAAACCCACACACATTGCCTAAAAATAGCTTTTCTTCCTTAGAAGGCAGCATTTTTAACAATGTCACAAAAACAGGTGATTGCTTTGGTTAAAAAGTATGCATAGGTCTTGAGTAAGGATGCGTGAGAGGAGTATTGGCTGGCTCAATGCTTTTTCTTTCTCTGGTTAACAAGTTGTCACTTCACAAGTGTCACTTTGGTGACCTGCCGGCATTGTCCTGGTCTCACCATCCATGGGGAAGCTGGTATTGGCAGTAGTTTCCTGGTGAACATCCTTTATCAAACACAAGTTGATTTCTTTCCATTCTTATCTTGATAAGCATTGGGGTGTCTATGGAAATGCCCATGTAGTGTTATCTCTTTTCATCTGGAAATGTCAAACAAGGCATTGATAGATTTCCGGTGCTGAGCTATTCTTGCATAGTGTAGAACCCTGTTTTAAGTAGCTAAATATACTAGTATTTATGTATGATTTTTTTACATCTCTGGCCATGAGTGAGATTTATCTATAGCTTTGTGATATTTTCCTGATCAGTTATTATGTCAGAATTCAGCTAGTCTTGAAAAAAAAATGAGTTGGAAAACGTTCCATATTTTTCTACGCTCTGAAAGGAATTAAATAACAGAGAGATGACATGTTTCTTGAAGCTTGATGGAATGTACTGGAAAATCACTTCTAACTTTTCTATAAAGACAGGGAAGTCTTTAATAATGACTTCAACTTATTGCATGATTATTATTCTTTTCAAAGTCTATATTTTGACACTTCTAGAAACTCATCAATTTGATCTGTATTCCAAATTTAATGAAAGCATATTTTCTAAAAAATTATTTGTGACTGCTTATTTTTCCCTAGTTATTATATGATTTATTTTTTTCATTTTAAATAGCTAAATATTTATCTATTTTATTGCCCTTATTTCAAGGAAAAAAATCTTTCTACTTAAATGGAAAGCTGTGTTAGTTTTTGTTACTTTTATAGTTTTATATCCCATTAGTTTCTGATTTACCTTATTAAATCCCTTGAGGGTGTTATTTGGATGATCTCACATTAGTCCCAATTCCACTCTACGAAGCTGGTACAGTAGTACCTCGAGATACAAGTGCCCTAACATACGAGATTTTTGAGATACGAGCCGTCAAACAAGCTATTTTTGCTTTGAAATACAAGCAACAGTTGAGATACGAGTAATTTCGCGGATCAGCCGGCTGCACAGGACCCACCAGTTTACCGTGAATCGAGTGTCTCATAGTTTCCCACGCCTCAAGGTTATAGAACGAATTAAACTCGTATCTCGAGGTATCACTGTACTTCTATTGCCCTGTTTTATAGATAACGAGGCTAATTCTCAGGGTGATAATGAAACGGCGTGAAGATCCAATACCTCACCCAGAGCCACAGACACCCTCACAGAAAGGATGGAGCCGAAATGGGGATCCAGATGAGGCGATTTCCATACGGGTCCACGCTGCCTCTCTCTGGCAGGCTGCCACTTCTCTCAAAGGACGTGGCATCCCCTTTCACCCTGGATCGGGTCACGGCGCTTGGAAGAGAATTCCAGAAGGAAGCCGTCTGGATGAGACAAAGGGATGGATTGTGGGGAGGTGTGCCTCAGATACAGAGGCCCCAAATTCTTCCATCCTAATGGCTTACCCAGGCCACACGCTAGAGATTTGAGGGGCTGTGGCTGCCCTGATTGACAGCCAGGATCCGGCCCTGCAGAAAGCAGCCCTGGGCTCAGACTCTCGCCCTCTAGGCCCGTCATTCCAACTCTCATTTTCAGGGGGCACGCACGCCACCCTGGAGACGCAGGCCTCTCTCTGAGCATCCACTGGTTGGAGAGTACAGAAGCGGAGCTGTTTTTAGAGCTGAATCCCACT
This sequence comes from Lasiurus borealis, assembly GCA_004026805.1. Taxonomy (NCBI): domain Eukaryota; kingdom Metazoa; phylum Chordata; class Mammalia; order Chiroptera; family Vespertilionidae; genus Lasiurus; species Lasiurus borealis. Next base: position 2,793 of record PVJN01003244.1, read on the forward strand.
GAAATCCCGCTGGGTGAGCTTCGTTCAAGCCTCTTGCCAGACCCGCCTGGCCGGCACAGACCAGCCGAAGGGGCAACGCAGCAGGCCAATCAGCCAGCCGCTGCCTGTCCGCGGGATAAACGAGGTGAGCGGACGGCAAGGAGACAGTAAGCAGAACTCAAGGATTAGTTTTCCCGGCCCCAGCGCTCCTTGGGGAACCTGCCCTCTGTCCTATCTGCACGTTCCCATCCCCGGATGTTCAGGGGAGGGACTTGACCGAGCAGAGAGATCTCCTCTGAACTGCCTTGGAGAATATCTGTTTTCTCGGTCACCCCAAGATCGGGCTATCAAAGCGCTGGCTGTGAGAAACTGTTTCTATCCAGAGGTGCCCAGCGCTGTACAGGATTGTAGGACGGAATGCTTTCGGGACTCCACAGTCTGTGCCTGAGCTACGATTCCAGCTCCCTCCTCTCTCCTGGTTCTGAGGTTTTAGATCAATTTCCTGACCCCTCTGGTCTCAGTTTTCCGGTTTGTAAGTGGGAATAACAGTACCCACTTTGAGGATTAAGTCAGATCATGAAAGCCTGGCATAGGCGAAGGGTAAAATGCAATGGTTCTCAACCTACCTAAGGCCGCGACACTTGCATACAGCTCCTCATGTGGTGGCGACCCCCAGCCATGAAATGTTGCTACTGTGATGTATCGTGATGTAAATATCTGCATTTTCCGATGGTCTTAGGCGACCCCTGTGTGAAAGGGTCATTTCACCCCCAAAGCGGTCACGACCCACAGGTTGAGAACCGCTGGTTTAATGGATGCTGGTCATTGGAAGCGAATATTCTGGATTTCCACTGGACCAGGAGACGCGTATCCACCACCAGTTTTGACAGATGACTGAATGGATGGGAGAGGAAGTCAACGGATCATGTCCTTGCACTTCATGTGTAAATGAACCAGGATTCAATGCTCAACTGTGTGGTTCTTGGAATCTTCCAGGCGCTTCGCTGAATTTTCCACCTGGTAGTGCTGCTTGCACTGACCTGTCCTCTGATGCCAACTGCCCTCAAGGAGGGATGTGATGAGACAGACCCATTCCACCTGTTAGGGCCACGGCTGCATTCAAGAGAGAAATTCCTTGGGAATCAGTTTTCAGTAAAACTGCACTCCTCCTGCCCAAGCGGTTTGTTTTATTTTTCTTAGGGAGAAGCTGTAGCCAGTCACGGTCCTTCTTTGTTTTGGCTGTGAAAGAAGCTTCGAGTCGAATGTGTTGCTTTTCTCACGTACTTTCATGTACTGCTCTTATTCCCCAGATGTCAGATATTCCTGTTTTTATTTCCCCTTTATTCTCACTCCCTTGATAATGTATTTTATCCATGGAGCAGTGCATATTTTTATACACTTCTCCCGTACCTTTTTGGGATAAAATGAGAATGAATGTATTTTTAAAAATCTAAAAATGTAGTTCAACACATGCTCATCTCGTCTCCTGGGTTTGGCCTTGGCCAGTCCTATTGGGTCAGATATTAGTATTATCTCAGGGTTAGATAACACCCCTCCCCCTTGAACATATGACACAATTACTCAGAGTTTCATGATGCCTGGTACCCTGTTTCCCCAAAAGTAAGACATCCCCCGAAAATAGACCTCCCCGATAATAAGGCCTCCCCCGAACATAAGGCCTCCCCGGAACATAAGGCCCCCGAAGCTACCTTAAGGCATCTGACTCCTGATTTAAAGAGACCTCGCACTGCCTAAACAGCTCCAGCTGTGCTGTGGCCAATCAGTGAGCTGGTTTGTGATGACAACGACTACCATACCGTATACAGGTAATACATTTCCTTTTTTTTGTTGTTCAACAATAAATGTGTACCCTATTCTTCTTCATGGAAAAATAAGACATCCCCTGAAAATAAGATCTAGTGCATCTTCAGGAGCAAACATTAATATAAGACACTGTCTTATTTTCGGGGAAACAGGATGTCAATAACTGGTAGAGGCTGATTTAAACTACAGACACTTAGAGAAATAAAAGATTTCATAACCAACCCTATGTCCATTTATTTCAGACACAAATGATTGCGCAGTTCAGAGAAGCTCAGGGGGAAGGGACAAGATAGCAACCAATTATATCAGACCTCCTCAGAAAGCCGGGTTCAGGTTCCCCTCTCCTGTGCTCTCTGCTATCTGTGCATTTATTACACCGCAACGTCATAAGGATTGTTTCTTATTTATTATTACTTTCCTAATAATGCCCAGGGTAGTGCCACAGTGGCAGGTAGAGAGATAGATAATACAGATTCAATACATATTTCTTGAATGAATCAATCAAGGATGTAGAAGGAGAATCCTCAACATAGTAGGGTAGGTGGAAGACAGAAGGATTTCTGGGTCAGTATTAGTGCAGCATGTGTCTATTAAATAAGAATACAGTGGTACCTCGAGATACGAGTGCCCTAACATACGAGATTTTTGAGATACGAGCCGTTGAGCAAGCGATTTTTGCTTTGAAATACGAGCAACATTTGAGATAGGAGTCATCGCGTGGATGGGCCGGCTGCACACGACCCACCAGTTTACTGCGACTCGAGCATCTCATAGTTTCCCACGCCTCAAGGTTACGGAACGAATTAAACTCATATCTCGAGGTACCACTGTATGTAAACCGGACAAAGAAGAAGGAGAAAATGCTAAGCAGGCAGAAGAAACAGCGTGCATGAAGTCGCAAAGCTGTAGAAAGCACAGCACGCTTTCACTATGCCTCCAGTCTGGGCTCCTTGGGAATAAAAGAAAAAAAAAAAAGGAACTTGGAAGGTGAATTTTATCTTGAGCCCCATAGAGAGTCATTCATTGATGGATTTCGGGGAGGGGCGGGTTAGGAGAGGATCCCGTAGGGGTCTCAGAGAGATTACTTGGACTCCAGTGAGGACGGGGGATGGATGGCAGGCATTTAGGAGGCTCTCACATCAATCCGGCAGAGAAATGATGAGGCTTTTCATTAATCAGGGAGTGGGAGTTGCGGTGGAGAGATTTTTAGGTGGTAGAGTCAACAAACTTTGCCATCAATTGCATGGGGGGAGGGTGTGGGGGAAGGACGAGTCTACAATGCTCCCCACATTTCTGTGTTAGCCAACAAGCTGAATGCTGGCATCCTTTTCTCAACAAAAAAATAAAAGAAGATAGGGAGGAGGGGTGATTAAATCAGTTCTGGACACATTGCACTTCTGATGTCATGGGTAGAGCAGATGATAGCAGGCCTTTCAATACAAGGATCTGGAGCCCCCAAGATGGATTTGTGTGGACACTGCGTAATTTGGGAGACAGCAGTCTAGAGCTAGTGCCTAAAGGCTTGAGCAGGATGGAGAGGGCGAAGAGGAGAATTCTCTGAGACGTGCCCTCTGAGAGATGAGAAGGAAAAAGGATCCAATGAAGAAGCCTAAGAAAGATGGCTGGCGTGAGAGGACAAAATTGTGAGATCTCAAGCTAAGGGAGAGAAAATATGGAGACAGTAGTAGAGTCTTCACATTATCATCCCAAACAAGCCTTCTTTTGAAAACAAATGGTAAATGAAATGTCAATGTATTTTCAAATGATTTGTTGAACTGGTAAGGAAGTAAGGAATCTTTAGAAGCAAAAAAACAAACAAAAACAAAATCATAATAAAAGCATGGATTTGGAGAGGCAAGCAGGCACCAAGACCATCTTTCTCAGAAAAATAACTATTGAATCCCGGAGGCCTGGAGCTTTCATTTCGATAGCCATGCAGGATACATCAAGCTGGAGACAGGAAGGTAAAGAGTCTAACAGCATATGCTATAGAAATGTGAGGATTCTGGCAGAAAAGTGAAAATAAATCAATAAATCCAGCAGGGAAGAACCAAGAATCTTACCTACAATGACTTGCCTTTCTCTTCAGTTAAAAAAAAAATGTGTGTGTGTGTGTGTGTGTGTGTGTGTGTGAATCTTACCCTAAGAAAAAATGTTTCCCTTAAAAAGTTGAACGAGTTTTAATGCAGTTGTTAAAATGCATGTCTGACTAGGAGAGGAAGCAATTGTTGATATGGAAGTGGAGATGGTGAGTTTTAATCTTCCTTTTAAAAGTTTTGGCTACAAAGAGAAAATGAAATAGGACAGTGACCAGAAGCCCATGCAGGATCAAGGAAGAATCCTGTTTTCGGTTTAGAGAGATTTACTTATTTACAGGCTAAGGGCAACAACCAAATGACTGGGAGGAGCTGAAGATGGAAAAAGAAACAGAGAGAAGGCTTTCTGTCTCCAGGGCCAGATAATGAGCACACCGCACAGGTGGGGAGGACGGGCTAGGAAAGTGACACTTCTCCATTCACCAATAAACACAAATAAATCAAATCAGAGCCCGGCCAGTGTGGCCCAGTGGTTGAGCATCGACCTCTGAATCAGGAGGTCAAGGTTCAAGAAACATGGGTAGCAGGCTGGATCCTCAGTAGGGGGCGTGCAGGAGGCAGCCAATCAACGATTCACTCTCACCATGGATATTTCTCTCTCCCTCTCCCTTCCTCTCTGAAATCAATAAAAATACAATAATTTTTTTAAATAAAGTAAATTCAGAAGTTATAAATGATTCCATAGAAATACAAACGATCATAAAAGATGACTGAACAAGTCTACCCCAACAGATGGGACAACCCAGAAGCAATGGGAAAATTCCTTAGATGCATGCAGGTGAATTGGCCACTGGGTACAACTAGCCCACAACGCCATGAATGGCCCCAGCCCCGGGTTAAGGCCCTTTCAGTGAGGGGGGGAGGGATCACCCCACCTCAGGAAACCTTTTGAGAACAGACTGGGACAACAGCCCGTGTCATCCTCAAACGCCTATGATGGAACAGCAGCATCTTTCTTTAGTTTCTGACTCTCCCGAAGCGTAAACAAGACGGGGTCTCCTGGGCTGGAGTCCACGGATGTTTGCCCCTCAGTGGCTCCCCATGCGCCTGGCCACCCCTGGACCAGGTGGGGCCAGCTTGCCAGGCAGTGATCGGCCGCGAGGGGCCACACACTGCAGAGAGCTGCCGGCTGCGGCGGGGAGCGGGAGGTCCAGCTGGCCGGCTGGGACCCCGCACCATCTGCAGCTGCCCGGGGATCGGGTTTCCCAGTCACCTGCTCGGGGGCCCGGCTGCAGGAACTGAGCTGTCAGACAAAGGCTGGTAATTACCCCCGACTCATCCACACCTTCCCTGTCCATATTCTAATTGAGATTTAATGGCTCTGGACACAGAAGGGGGGCTTTTCCTGCCTGCTGGCCGTCCCCGCTTTCATCTGAGCATCCGACCAATTAGTTTAGCATCTGGGGTAACTGACAGAAGTCAGGCCTGGCAGCCGGCAATTCCCAGGCCAGGAAGGCCCTGGGTGGCGGGTGGGGGTGCTGATGTGTGTGTTTTCCATGTTCCTGGGCTGCCACGGAGAAGCGGGGGACCGAGGCAGAGGCGGGGGGAGTGGGAGCGCGGGAGGCAATTACGATTCAAGGTGCCCGTGACCTCCACGTCCACCTCCTGTTTCTCACGGAAATGCTCCGTGTACCTGTGGGCAGCAGGTTCACCACGTGATGTTGGGTATGATGACTCATTTGAGTCTCCTTAGATCAGCAGTTCTCAACCTGTGGGTCTCGACCCTTTTGGGGGTCGAACGACCCTGTCACAGGGGTCGCCTAAGACTATTGGAAAACACCTATTTCCCACGGTCTTAGGAACCAACACACCGCTCCTCGGTGTAGCAAAGTGTAGCAATGTAGTTTACTGTTGTCCTAGGACGACTGTTACCCATGCTACACCACGATTCAAGACAAAATTTCATTTATTTGTAATTAGAAATAAATATTTCACAATATATAATTACACATTGTTTTTGTGATGAATCCCTATGCTTTAATGATGTTCAATTTGGAACAATGAAAATACATCCTGCCTATCAGATATTTACATTACAGTTCATAACAGTGGCAAAATGACAGTGATGAAATAGCAACGGAAATAATTTTATGGTTGGGGGTCACCACCCCATGAGGAGCTGTCTTAAAGGGCCTCGGCCTTAGGAAGGTTGAGAACTACTGTCTTAGATCTTATCCTCGCAGCATAATTTATAATCCATCCAGAGATGCAAGTCAGAGAGAGAGAGAGATGAAGATAATTCCTAATAGTTAGTGAGCGCTTGCTATGTGTCAAACACTTAGTACATGCCCGGCAGACATGAACATACATGATTCACCTTCACAACCCTCCCTAAAGAGGGTATTGTAAGCGTTTCCATTTTATAAAGGAGGGGCTGGTGCATAAAGAAGTTAACTTAGAGGAGGTGCACACTGAATGGATGACTTATTCCTCTTAAGGAAATAATTCGGTTGTACAAAAAGATAGAAAGAGCCATGTTAAAAAGAATACTCTTCCAAAGAAAGCGATGAGGTGCAATACTGACGTGGTGATGATGCTAAAAAGAGAGAGAACCCTCACCAGTTACTAATATATGCACAATTTTTTACAGGCGAAAATAAAAAGACATGAAATCCATGGTTTGTTTTAAACCCCACATACACAAGGTGTGAATGTGTGGAAAGAGAATTAGATCACCTAAAACTGGTCAAATGCTGAGGACCGTCAAAGTTAAGGAGTAGTTACATGGAGTGGGGACTTGAAATATCGGGATAACGCACGCGGTTATCTAACCACACTCGAAAGTAACCAGAATCATATAGAATGTGAACTGTCATTGAAAAATCATAAAGAGAACAGACTCACGGAGGTCCGTTACACTATTGGCTCTCCTTGTGTGTACACCTGGAAATTTCCATAATAAAAAAAAATCGGTATAAGTAGCCCCAGCCTTCAAGACTACCAGTTGACCCTTACGTGTGCAGCCACATTCCAGGGGGGCCCGGGACTGGGCTTCCTGCTGACTTTGAACACTCTCCCCATGCGATCATCTGGTGCGACGGGCCCGTTCCTTTTTCAAAAATCAAAGATCCTACGCAACTGTTAGAAGCATCAAGACGTCATTCTATTCATCTTGAGCGAAATGCTCCCCCCCTGCACAGCGTTTTCCCTGAAAGAGGAGGAGGGGCGGGGGGGAATAGAGAGAGAGGCTGGAGCGAGAGGTCGGGGAGGAGAGACGACCACTGAGTTTTTCACTTGCGGGAGAATGGCAAAGCCCTCGGGGGAGACAGCAAATTGAAATTAAGGCTGTTCCCGGGCCGCCTACAGGATGTGCCTGCAAATGTCGACATCCCCAAATGGTGAAAAGGTCTGTCTGTGCCCATGCAGATGAAGGGAACGCCTTGTAATGCGCTCCAGCCCCGGGGAGCGGCTGGCGGGATGGAGGGCCCGGGGCCGGAAGAAAGGGATGGATTTGACAGAAGGCGCTTAAGTGCTCTGAAGGCTGGGCCCCTCCCTGCGGTTTAATAGCCGGGCCCGCCGGGAGCCACAAGGAAGGAGCCGAGTGAATCCCCCCAGCTTTGCGATTTCAGGATCACAAATCTTAAAACAGGTGTGAGCTGGGGGAGATCCTCTTACCCCTTGTTTGGGGGGCTGGCTGCGGCCGGCCGGCTCTGGACGCATTATCATTCCACCGTGAGGCCCCGGGCTCGGGGAAGGGAGGAGAGGAAAGAGAAGCTGAATAAACAAGAACGGCTCCGAGTGACTAATATTCATTAAGTCCGCCGGTCACGGGCGATGAAATTTATTAAACTGTGGTTTCCAAGGGAACGTATGCGTGGAGCTAATGAGCACAAATAAAAAATAAAAAAAAGACACCTCCAGGAAGCGGTGTCCTGGGCCTCAGAGGAGTCTGCTGAGTAATGAATGGGACAGGAGATTAGAACGTGAAAGGCATCTATTCGGGTCTAGAAGGCTGGTGGTTCTTGGAATGGGTTGCCCTGGGTGGGGGGAGGGAAGGGAGAGAGGAGGGAGGCGAACCCTCGGACTTGTCTGAAAAAGGGGGCCTACAGCTTTTCATTTATATTCATTAAGGAAGGAGGTGGTGCTGAAGGCCTCTGAGCCCCAGTGCTGCCCTCTGGTGGAGAAGGCAACCACCATCTTTCAGATGTCATAGGCCTGGTGAAGGTGGGAGAGGAAGTAGAGGGGATAAATGTTAACGAGGAAAAATAAAATAAAGTAAAATGGCTTAAAAACTCTGACCAGCCGAAACCGGTGTGGCTCAGGGGATAGAGAATCGACCTGCGGACTGAAAGGTCCCAGGTTCAATTCCGGTCAAGGGCATGTACCTTGGTTGCGGGTACATCCCCAGTAGGGGGCGTGCAGGAGGCAGCTGATTGATGTCTCTCTCTCATTGATGTTTCTAACTCTCTATCCCTCTCCCTTCCTCTCTGTAAAAAATCAATAAAATATATTAAAAAAAAAAACAACTCTTACCATTTGTAACAGCATGGAGGGACCTGGAGGGGATTATGCTGAGTGACATAAACCAGTCAGAGAAAGGTAAGTAGCGCATAATCTCACTTATAGGTGAGCAAAATAAACTGTATTAGCCCCTGTTTTAAAGGTGTTTCTATGCCAAAACCGGTTTGGCTCAGTGGATGGAGCGTCAACCTGGGGACTGAAAGGTCCCAGGTTTGATTCCTCTCAAGGGCATGTACCTTGGTTGAGGGCACATCCCTCATCAATGTTTCTAACCCTCTATCCCTCTCCCCTCCTTTCTGTAAAAAATCAATAAAATATATATATATTTTTAAAAGGTGACTCTATGCATAGTAATTGATCACAATATGCTTTATAGATGAATACTAACGATTCTGGTAAAATGAGACTTTAACACAGCCCCATGCCTCACTCCTAATTTGCACCCTAATTGTCATAAGTACTGTATGTGGCTAATGCCCCAAACCTAACCATACCACGTCCTATTTTTTTTTCTTCATGTAACTGTGATGACAACTCCTGGCGAGCAGAGATGGAGGCCCTCGTGCTGCCCAAACAACGCCCTCCACTCTGCTCAGCCCAGCCTGTGCCCACCTCTTCACATCAGATGGCACCCCTTCAGCTGTGGTGGTGGAGCCACGTGGCTGCTCGGCCTGCCAGACTCAGCCAGCCTGAGCTGGGGTTCGGTGGGAGGGAATGGGCACCACACCGACACGAACTTTGCCCACTCCCACTGTTCCTGATACTCAGCAGCGTTTCACGCGTGAAGGACCTGCTGATGGTCGCGTGCTTGCGGGTGAGCACCAGAAACAGTGTGTTGTTTCTTTAAATATATTTTATTGAATTTTTTACAGAGAGGAAGGGAGAGGGATAGAGAGTTAGAAACATCGATGAGAGAGAGAGGCATCGATCAGCCTCCTCCTGCACGCCTCTTACTGGGTATGTGCCCGCAAGCAAGGTACATGCCCCCGACCGGAATCGAAGCTGGGACCTTTCAGTCGGCAGGCCGATGCTCTATCCACTGAGCCAAACCGGTCTCGGCAGAAACAGTGTTTTTATTAAATCTCTGCAGTCTCATCGTTGCCTTCGGGGAGACAATTTGCTGAACGCCTTACACAGCCACTCGCTATATGGATTCTAGAACCCCAAGTGAACTCTAAGCTCTAAGAGGCAGCCTATTTTTGCACTCACGAAATAATGTAAACTGCTTTTCCCTATCACATCGGGTCCTGAGACAGAAAGAGCTTAATACAGTGGTACCTCGAGATACGAGTTTAATTCGTTCCGTAACCTTGAGGCGTGGGAAACTATGAGACACTTGAGTCGCGGTAAACTGGTGGGTCGTGTGCAGCCGGCTGATCCGCACGATGACTCCTATCTCAAATGTTGCTCATATTTCAAAGCAAAAATCGCTCACTTGACAGCTCGTATCTCACAAAGCTCGTATGTTAGGGCACTCGTATCTTGAGGTACCACTGTATACTTTAGTAACATTGCAGGATCTACTGCTTGGAGATCCAGCGAGAAGAATTGCAAAAACATCCTCAGGACCGTTATCTCCAGAAAGGCTGAAGCGGTCAAGGCTTGGGCGAGAACAGGCCTGGACATCAACCCAGCGTTCCCAACTCGCTTCCTTCCAAGATGGGGGGCGGGAAGGGGGGAGAAATAAATAAACTTAAATTCCTAAAGAATGGAATAGTGTTAGTTTTATGGGCACTGCTCTAGAGGAGAAAACAGAGGCGTATTTTTCTTAAGCCTGCTGGAGAAAATTTATCTCAGGCCGCAGTCGAGAAACGGGACGATGATTATGTACCTGTCATGTTTTATATTGAGATATGTCCCGAGGCTCGGGAACCGGGTAGAGGGCCTGTTCAAAAGTCTCTCCTAAGCATCTTCGAATCTTGATTTATGGGCACCTCAACCACATCCCTATCCGCGGTGGTATTTTCGGAGTTAAAACACGGCAGATTTACCAGTTTTCAACATGCGAGGAGCTCACATATTTATCTTCCCGTGCTACGGGGGTGAACTTTCTCGGGGGCCCCCACGCTTGGCGCCGGCCTCAGATGGCGTTCCTTATTTTTATATCTTTCCTATATTGAAAGACAAATAGTCGCGAGAAAAGCCAACTCTGTAAAAAAAAAAAAAAAAAAAAAAAAAAAAAGAGGGAGCGCAGCTGATACCCCGGTTGGACCACCCAGAATGCACCAGGATTAATGACAACTGGGTCTGACAGCATCCTGACCACAAGAGATGAAGTCACCCTAGGAAGTGTTTTGCAGGAGAAAATAAAACCGGCGGAGTGAAAAAAAAAAGGAGGAGGAGGAGAAAAAAAAGCCTAATGTCTGAAATATACATTGTCCAAGCATTTCCCCCCATTAATTTTGCAAGCCCTTGAGTGTTTCCAGGGAAATTTAATCTGCGTGTTTCTGAGCCATTTACACTTAACTCACCGCGCCGCCGCTGTTTCGTGAGAGTCATTTGTTGTCCAAGGAGCCCTCTGAACCTTGTTCATAAAGGGATTTTTTTTTTTTTATGAAAGCGACTGTTTTTCTTTTTCCTTGAAATGAAATGATGCTTCTCCAGATTGAAAGGAGCGTAGAAATGAACCCTAACTTCGGAGCTTCTGAGGCGCAAGACAGAGAGGGGATCCTCTTTCAGGTTTCCAACCCGAGGTGCTGGGGTTTTGGCAACATCGCAGCGCAGGGTTCAGCCGAAGAGACACAGGCTTATTCCTCCTTGGAGAGCCGAGTAAAGGGAGGCTTTTCCCGCCTCTTCAAACAGCAAGGCTCGCCCCGGCCGGCGTGGCTCAGTGGATAGAGTGCCGGCCCGTGGACTGAAGGGTCGTGGGTTCGATCCAGGTCAAGGGCGCATACCGTGATTGCAGGCTCCATCCCAGGCCTAGGTTGGGGTGTGTTTGGGAGGTAACAAATCAATGTCTGTTTCTTACATCTCTCTCTCTCTCTCTCTCTCTCTCTCTCTTCTCCTCCCTTCAACCTTCTCTCTCTACAAATCAATGGAAAAAATAGCTTCAGGTGAGGATTAACAACAACAACAAAAGGCTTTTAAGGGCTAAAACCAGTTTGGCTCAGTGGATAGAGCGTCGGCCTGCGGACTGAAAGGTCTCAGGTTCGATTCCGGTCAAGGGCATGTACCTTGATTATGGGCACATCTCCAGCGGGGGGTGTTCAGGAGGCAGCTGATCGATGTCTCTTTCTCTCATCGAAGTTTCTAGCTCTCTATCCCTCTCTCTTCCTCTCTGTAACAAATCAATAAAATATATATATATTTTAAAAAAGGCTTTTAAGGAATACAGCCAGTCTGCCAACTGACTAGACTAGAGTCCAGCCTGAATACAGCTCTGACCTTGAGTGTCGGGGGTGTGAACCTGAAGTCCTAGAGACACATCATGGTCTTAAGGACTTTGTGGTCCAAGGGACTGAACTGTGAAAGGAGGGCAGTGATAGCGCCCACCTCAGAGGACTGCGGTGAGAACTGAATGAGAAAACTGGGCCACGTGCTCAGCACTCCCTAGACCTCAATATACTTCAGCTAAAATCATCATCGTTATAATCTAATCACCACGAATGAGCCCCTACAACAGGCACTTTCAAACCGAAAACATGCGCTGAGATGCAAAGACCACGCTATATAAAATGCTCATTGGTGCGTGTCTTCGCCTGCCAGCTCCAAATCACCCTTGTGAGAATGAATCATTTGGGGGTTCAATGTATCTGGGGACTGGATTTGTAAGTCCTGATGGAAGGCCCAACTGGACAGCCACTCCGGGAAGAGCCGCTGTGTAATGAGAATCAGGCCGAGTCTGGCTCATGCATTGGCGGCTGGGATGTGTACTCTACTGAAAGCCGGGAGGCGGGTCCCAGGTACAAAAGTGGTACTTCGAGATATGAGTTTAATTCGTTCCGTAACCTTGAGGCGTGGGAAACTATGAGACGCTCGAGTCATGGTAAACTGGTGGGTCATGTGTAGCCAGCCGATCTGCGTGATTGCTCCTATGTCAAATGTTGCTCGTATTTCAAAGCAAAAATTGCTCGCTCGACGGCTCGTATCTCAAAAATCTCGAATGTTAGGGCACTCTTATCTCGAGGTACCGCTGTACAAGGGGTCTCGGCTCTGTCCCCTCTCCTTGTGGCCTCATTCTCAGCTGTCGTGAGCCGGCTGCAGCGTTTCCCTGGGCTACCATGAGAGACAAGGAAGAAAGAGATTCAAGGAAGAAAGAGAACCTATTTTCTGTGTCTGACTGTCCACCTCGATGACACAGAATGTTTGATCCATTGGATCCTGTTAGTGGATCGCAGAGGACGGGCCACATGCAAAATGTTACAACCTACACATTCAGTTTCCAATCCTCCCGATCTCAGTGTGGATGGTTTCAGGCTAGTCTCTTTCCACCGACTCCACCAGAGGTGTCAAGAGCAAGAAGGGCTCTTGATTTTGACCTCATTTTTCAAAGAGGCCGAGTTTCTTCTCCGGAATGTTCAAAACAGCGGTTCTCAACCTGTGGGTCGCGACCCCTTTGGGGGTCGAACGACCCTTTCACAGGGGTCGCCTAAGACCATCGGAAAATGCAGATATTTACATCACGATGCATAACAGTAGCAACATTTCACGGTTGGGGATCACCTCCACATGAGGAACTATATGCAAGGGTGGTGGCCTTAGGGAGGCTGAGAACCACAGGTTCAAAAGCTTTGAGGCTGAGAAAAGACCATCAAGAGATCGGGGGCTGAATGCTAAAAGCTGGAGCAGAGAAAAGGCCACGGGGTATATTTCTGAAACCCAATTTGAGCCAAGAAGCAGGAAGTACACAACTGGAGAAATTCTTTCTGAAGATAATACGCGATCGTTTCAACAATAACGTGCTTTATAGACTGTGCTTGATAATGTTTATCTGCTCCACGAGAAGCCAACCAGTTCAAACGTCTAATCGCCCGTCCAGTTTCATTTGCTCATGCGCACCAAGAGGGAGGTTTTCATTATCAAACCAACGTGTGCTTTCGCTCCACTTAGCAATCACACGTACTATCTCCCTCCGAGTCCGGCCTGGCGGTGGGAGCATTACAAATATCTATATTGTCCCAGCACCCTCTAATGCTATTACAATGACAATTTTATTAGCCCCATAAAATTTTTGCAACTTCCCTGCAGCACACTGTAATTTCACCAACACTTGTAAAAGGTCTTAAATTATATTTGCGCAAAAATTGAGATGAATGGGATGGAGCGTTAATGCGTTTCTCATTGTGTAATAGGGGACTTTTTCTTCCCCCTCTTTCTTTGCCAAGTGGAGAGCAAAAAAAAAGCTATCTCGTTCAACTATTTGTCAACTCCCATTAGAAACATTTAATACGAATAAAATTTATGGATTCGGTTTCCAAAGGATACTGCCAGGAGACTTCATGATTACCACATCAGTTCTTAAATGCAGCCATTGTTCACCTTATAAAAATCTATATCCAGCCTGACAGGTATAAAATGCAGCTCTGTGTGCTGAGTCAGCATCGGGGACGTTTCTGGTTGAAGTAGAGTTCATGAAATACAAGTAAATGCGTTCTCAAGGCCGTGAGGAAAGATTGATCTGAAAGCTTTCCCCCAATAAATATGGAACTGACAGATGATGATGCTCTACACCTATGCTCAACAGAAAATAAAATAAAGCATGATTTGGCTCAGTGGCTAGAGCGTCGGCCTGCAGACTGAAAGGCCCCAGGTTCGATTTCAGTGAAGGGCATGTACCTTGGTTGTGGGCACCTCCCCAGTAGGGGGTGTGCAGGAGGCAGCTCATTGAGTTTCTAACTCTCAATCCCCTCCCTTCCTCTCTGTAAAAAAACAAATTAAATTAAATTAAATACATTGTTAAAAGTATAATAAAATAAAGCATGATTCAACCAATCCCATAGGTAGGAAGTAGGTGAGTCCATTTTAAAGGTTTTATATGCACACACTCAAAGGTGTAAGTGTGAGCAAGTCAATTACAAATATACAAATATTAAAGCAGGTGCTGTCTTTCACACAGTGAGATTGTGCTGACATGTCCTTGGCACCACATGTCTGGAAATTTCGATGGCTTTGCATCTGTCTACATTCACGCGCACTATCGTTCTTGGACCTGATTCTTTAAGCCACAGCAATTGTTCCCTCCTCTACGCTCCTCACATCTATAACCTATCACTGTGTAACGTGTATATAGTTGTTTGTCTAGAAGCCGTTTCATTCTGACAAAATACGAGCTCCTTTTTATTGATTTCAGACAGGAAGGGAGAGGGAGAGATGGAAACATCCATGATGAGAGAGAACCACTGATCAGCTGCCTCCTGCACGCCCCCTACTGGGGATCCAGCCTGCAACCCAGCATGTGCCCTGACACTGGTGACCTCCTGCATCATAGGTTGATGCTCAACCACTGAACCACCCCAGCTGGGCTGAACTTCTTATTTGATGCATGCTTTATCTTCAGCTGCGCCACACCCTTTGCAAACAGTAGGTGATGGAAATAATGAATGAATAAGGCGTCTTTCACCCAGAACTGCGCAATCAGTAGTCCCTAGAACTTAGTCACTTCCTAAGAAAGAGCATCATGGAAGCAAGGAATGTACAGCGGTGACGTCACCATAACCATCAGCGTGTAGTGAGCTAAGCGCGAGGCACAGGGGAGCAGACGTTATTAAGGCGGAGCGTGTGCACCCCTGGAGGAGCATGCTTTCCAAGGGACGACTGACGTCATTCTGAGAGCACACATTTTCGCATCCTCAGCTTCCAGATTTGTCCTTTAAAAACCTATCTGTCTGAAGAATGGCTGGATTGAAGAGTTCCCTCCAGTTCTCCCCTCGGCTGATTGACAAAAATGTAAACCCAGATCGTGTGGCCAGGGAATGTGCATTTTTAACAGGGCAGCATCCGACGAGGTCCCCGAACTAAGCTACAGCCCAGCTTCCGAGGCCGGATTACTCATTCCGAGCTAATTAACTAAAGCCCCAATCAATACCCTTATTTTCTGGTGTATAAGACGGCTTTTTAAAAAACTATATATATATATAATTGATTTTTTATAGAGAGGAAGGGAGAAAGATAGAAAGTCAGAAACATTGAAGAGAGACATCGATCAGCCGCCTCCTGCATGCCCCCCACTGGGGATGTGCCCGCAACCAAAGCACATGCCCTTGACCAGAATCAAACCCGGGACCTTTCAGTCCACAGGCCGACGCTCTATCCACTGAGCCAAACCGGTTTTGGCAAGACGACCTTTTAACCCAGGAAAATCTCAGAAGTCGGGGGTCATCTTATACGCCGGGTATCATCTTATAGGGCTGGTATATCCAAAACTCTATATTTTAACTGGAGAAATTGGGAGTCGTCTTATACGCCCAGGCGTTTTATACGCCGGAAAATACGGTATATGCTTTATGGTCCGAGATCTTTGCTCACAGGGCAATTTTTATTTTTTTAAGTAGAAATGAGTCACATGAGTGGAATTCGGGAGAACAACGCCTGCTTCGTAAGCTGCATGAGACAATGCAGTGAGTTGTCTTTAAAATGATCAGCAATTGCACCAGTATCCACTTTCCGAAAAACTCCACGGTCACGGCCAGCCAAAAATAAGACGTAAAAAAACTGCCCCTGTTTCACTCAAATCAAGTGAGATCTGGAGAGCGGCCAAGCCTCGCTCTGTTTGACGCCGCGTGGAGACAGCCCCGCTCCCTCAGTCCCTTGTCTTGTCAGTATCTGTGGGAAGCGGGTCACTCCTGAGGATTACTCTCCCCGTGTGGACGGAGAGAAAACAGTGCTCCTCTCTGCCCCCGTCACAGGAGAAACTGAAAACCGTGGCAATTAGAAAACCAACCCCACCCCATCCCCTTCCTAACAAGACAACAGCAAGAAAAACAAATGGGGCCGAAACCGGTGTGGCTCAGTGGATAGAGCGTCGGCCTGCAGACTGAAGGGTCCCAGGTTCGATTCCGGTAAAGGGCATGTACCTTGGTTGCGGGCACATCCCCAGTAGGGGGCGTGCAGGAGGCAGCTGATTGATATCTCTCATCGATGTTTCTAACTCTCTATCCCTTTCCCCTCCTCTCTGTGAAAGATCAATAAAATATATTTTATAAAAATAAAATAAAAACAAATGGGGCACTGCCCTAGTGAGTACGGTTCAGTGGATAGAGCGCTGGCCTGCAGACCCAAGGGTCCCGGGTTCCATTCCAGTCAAGGGCATGGACCTTGGTTGCAGGCTCCTCCCCGACCTGGGTCCTGGTTGGGCTCCTGCAAGAGGCAATTGCTTGATGTATTTTTTTTACATTAATGTTTCTCTCTGTCTTTCCCTCTCTTTCTCCCTCTCTCTAAAAATCAAGGGGGGGGACATATCCTCGGTGAGAATTAACAAACAAACAAAACAAACAAACAAAAACCCACAAGGGGGGCACCAGATGTTATGGCAGAAAGTGGATTTGGAGATAACAATTCTTTTGAGCCACAGCTTGGGAAACTGAGGCTGGGGGAAAATAAATGACCATTTCCAAGGAACCGGAAAGGCAGCAGCATGGATGTTTTCTTTGAAGGGGTCCCCGGGTGCCCAGTTCTGTGCTTTAATGACTCCAGCCTCTTGAATGGAAGGCATACAGCGTGGCACATTCGTCCCTGCCAGTTACAAGGCGCCATGCCAGTAAGGAAGTGCCCGTTTCACTTGGTGTCTGGTTGCGTTTATGATGTTTAGCACCAACCGTAAGTCTGCTCAGGTCAGGATGGCTGTCCCCGCACTTTTCACCAGCTGGCAGCCTGGTGGAGACAATCAAGGTCAACAGCACCCAGCGAAGACGGGCCCTGCATTTCCTCGGCCTCTCCAGAACAGGACCTGTTCTCTTCTTCTTTTTTTTTAAAATATATTTTATTGAGTTTTTACAGAGAGGAAGGGAGAGGGATAGAAAGCTAGAAACATCAATGAGAGAGAGACATCGATCAGCCGCCTACTGCACACCTCCTACTGGGAATGTGCCCACAACCAAGGTACATGCCCTGACCAGAATCAAACCTGGGACCTTTCAGTCCACAGGCCGATGCTCTATCCACTGAGCCAAACCGGTTTCGGCAGGACCTGTTCTCTTGATATGAGTACCCTGACCATACATGTGTTATGATGGCTGGGAAAGAAGGGGGTCCCTAGAATCCAAACTGTGACCCCAATGAAAGGAGGAGGGGGACACGGGACAGAAAACGTGTCCCACCACCCCCACAAACCCGCAGAAACTAGAAAAATCCGTGGAGAAAACCCTAATTTGCAGAATACACTGGGGGAAGGGGAAAGGGAGAGGGTGTAGGCTTTCTTTTTCTTTTTTTTTCTTTAAATACGTTTTTTATTGTTTTGTTTTTTTTACAGAGAGGAAGGGAGAGGGACAGAGCTAGAAACATCGATGAGAGAGAAACATCCATCAGCTGCCTCCTGCACACCCTCCCACAGGGGATGTGCCCGCAACCAAGGTACATGCCTTTGACCAGAATCGAACCTGGAACCTTTCAGGCCACAGGCTGATGCTCTATCCGCTGAGCCACACCGGTCTTGGCGGTGTAGGCTTTCTACACGCCCTCTCCACCTGAACCCTACTTGGGGCTGAGAGGTTAGAAAAACAGACCTCGGGGTAACAGGAGCCTGGACGCCGAGGGACGGGAAGGCAGGACGGGAAGGCAGGACGGGCCAAACTCAGAGGCAATAAAGACTTCGCAGTGAGGTTTTTCCGCGCCTTCTGATTATCAATGGCCGCTCGGATATTTTTTCCCTCTCGATATTCTCCGCCGTAAATCAGAAACCACATGACCTCCCCTGCTCCTGCTGTAATTTACAGAGAAGCATTTGAGCAAGAAAAACAAATGATACTGAGTCAGAGTCCAAGGGACCCAACAGGATCGGATTTCCAGGCCGTAGTTGTGAAGAGCATTTATCCAGCCACGTTTCCCGCCCCCCCAAGTGTGTGTGTGTGTGTGTGTGTGTGTGTGTGTGGTATGCAAGCTTGGATCTAGCAAAGAGAGGGTGAAATAGGAGGATCAGGGGGAATTTTGATTTTTAGTTATCTGAAGAGAAGATTTTTTGATGCTATACACAGATGTTACAAATCCCAAATTTAGGAGGGGTTGCTGGAAGGAGAAAAGGGGAAGAAAGCATGAAAAGAGGAGGGAAAGAAAGGAGGGAGGGAGGAGGGAGGGAGGAAGGAAGAAAGAAAAGGTGGAAGGAAGGAAGGAAGGAAGGAAGGAAGGAAGGAAGGAAGGAAGGAAGGAAGGAAGGAAATGACAGAGGGAGGAAGGAAATGAGGGAGGGAGGGGGAAAATGAGAAGAAAGGAAGAAAAGAGATAGAAGGGGAGGATGAAAAAGTAATGAAACAAGGAAAAGGAGAAGCAGCAAAGAAAAAGACTCATAACTTAGCCGAAACCGGTGTGGCTCAGTGGATAGAGCACCAGCCTGCAGACTGGTTCGATTCCGGTCAAGGGCATGTACCTTGGTTGCGTGCAACCTCCAGTAGGGGGGCGTGCAAGAGGCAGCTGATCGATGTCTCTCATCGATGTTTCTAATTCCCTCTTCCTCTCCCTTCCTCTCTGTAACAAATCAATAAAATAACAAAAAGACTCACAACTTAGGTGCAAAACCACCGCTGGAGAGAAAGGAGTGGAGGCCACACGTTGGGAGTGAATGCGTTTCCACATGTGAACGCCAATATGTTACAGCCTCGCCCCGCGTCATAAATATGACAATTTGCCTCATTTCAGAGCGAGGCCGGGCCGGGCCCAAAACAAGCAGCCATGCCGTGCTTACTTAATATTCCCGAATATGAGCTCTCCCCGAAGCTCCCCGCGCGGATAATGTGACGCCGGGCGCGCATGCGGCGGGAGGAGGAGCCGGGAGGTGACAGAGAGCAAGCTGTGAACACAGAGCTACTTTCAGGCGGAAGGCTCGTACATGATATATGGAACACCAGATCGTCCATCATGGTTATTGAAACTGTGACCAGCAAAGCTATAAACCTGACACGGAAGAAGAGAAAATATGACTTGTGAGGTTGAAAAAGCACCGAAGAGGGAGTTCTAAAAGGGAACATTTCATGACAAATTAGTTTGTATTTTCTGTTTTCATTTCTGACACATGGAAGGAAATGCTATATGTTTGCTTAAGGAAGTGCAAATTTCTCCACTTCATCCATTTAAAATCCTCACCCGCAGGCCCTTTGTGCTGGAGCATAAAATGTGGGGGCCTTAAAGAGTCATAATGTTTCCCCGAAGAGTTGGGCCTCAGAAACGTATTACGCTTCGCAGGGGCTAAAAAAGGAAAACCATTTTTGCAGCAACCTGCGGAGTCTGCTTGCGGTGGCTTGCAAGGAGCATCCCTTCCTTCGCATGGTTGCTTTAGCAGATCTGATGAAATATTACATGCGATCGGAACACGCAGCTCAAGCAAGAGAGCCATAAACTTATGGAGACGGAGTCGTAAAACAAACGTGTGCTAACATGAACCAAGTTTCAGATCAGGGGAAAAGGAGTGCCCGCTGGTTGCTGGATGAATAGTCACGCATCTGGGCCGGGAAGTTACAGACAGTGCGGGATGTAGAGCGAAGTAGGATTTAGAGCGAATTAAGAAGGACTGCCCAGCTCTGGGAAGCAGGCAGAGCAGGGCAAGTAAAAGAAAAAAGCTCAAGTTCAAGGGAAAATACCGAAAATCCTCTTTTAAAATGCTTCTGCAATGTGTGTGTGTGTGTGTGTGTGTGTGTGTGTGTGTGTGTGTTGGGGGCTGTGAGGGGAGAGTGGGGAGATAGGAGGTGAAGACCATACAGATCACATCAAGGAATTTCCCCCCAATGCAACATACCAGTAGCTACAATAACAATAACTCTATGTTATTAGTAAAATATACATACTTTTCAATTACAACTTTAATTTTTGAAGATGTCAATTCTCCCTAAATTGATCCACAAGAAATTTACAGACTTCAATAATCCCAATCAAAATCTCCACAAAATGCTTTGAACTTGGAAAAAAAAAGAGTCTAAAATTTAGCTGAAAAATGAATAGAAATAATTAGCAAAATTCTAAAAAGGAAAAATAATTAAGGGAGAGGGTACTTATCCTCACAGAGATAAAAAAATAACTATAAAATACTTGCCACTTAAGTCTAATTTATGGCAGGAATGGAACTGAGTATAAAAACAGTAGCCAAAATATCTGCAAATTCCATGTACATCAGAGGTGGGATTTCAGATCAGGGAAGAAAATATGGTGCACGCTGAAAATAATGTCGGAAAATCTGTTAGTAATTTATTAAATAAATAATCTGCATCCAAACTCACTCCTGATTCCAATATAAATTTTAAATGAATCAAGTGTTACAGTTAAAAAATAGGAACAGAAAAGCAGTAGGAAAATATATGGGTGAATATTTTGATAATTTCCAACTGTAACAGAGAATTCAGAAACCTTAAAATATTATGCCCTATGGGGCGAGGTGGAGGGGATTAATGGGAGAATAAGCACACTATGTAACACCTTAATCAATAAAGAAGTTTTAAAAAGAAAAAATATATTATGCCCTTTTGCTGCACAAAAGTAAGATGAAATGTTATGGTGTAGAAAAGGAATCAACAAAGTCAAAATCTAAAGACAACCAACTGGAAAATACATAAGAATATTCTATTTCTGTATTTATATTAGCAAATTATATTTGTATAAATAAACTCATGTATTTAGCTTAATATGCAGAAAATATGACTTGTTAGGCTGAAAAAGCACCAAAGAAGAAATTATGAAAGGGAATTAGAACCCTAACCGGTTTAGCTCAGTGGATAGAACATCAGCCCGTGGACTGAAGGGTCCCGGGTTCAATTCCTATCAAGGGCAAGTACCTTGGTTTCGGGCTTGATCCTTGTAAGGGGTGTGCAGGAGGCAGCTGATTGGTGTTTCTCTCTCATCCATGTTTCTAATTCTCTATCCCTCTCCCTTCCTCTCTGTAAAAAATCAATAAAAATATTTTTTTAAAAAAGGGAATCAGAAATCAATAGAAGGACAACCTGGTGTTCCCCAATAGGAAAATGTATGAAGAATATGTACCCCAAAAGAAGAATATGTAGAAGCAATTAATAGAAGAAATACAAATAGGCAATATAATTAAGAAAGATATTAAACTTCACTGTTAATTAAATGCAAATAAAACACCAGAGAGACATCACCTTTTGCCCATCAGATTATCTATAATATTTTAAGATAATTAAAGAACCATTGAGACTCTGCTAGCAAATCTGACCTTCCACTTCTCACCACCTTTACAGCATCAAGTCCAGCCGTTCTCCCCCTGCGGCTCCTGTAATAGACTCTGAGGGGGCGGCTTCACCCTTTAAACCAGCGGTTCTCAACCTGTGGGTCTCGACCCCTTTGGGGGTCAAACAACATTTTCACAGGGGTCACCTAAGACCATTGGAAAACACAGATATGATTCATAACAGTTGCAAAATTACAGTTATGAAGTAGCAACAAAAATAATTTTATGGTTGGGGGTCACCACAACATGAGGAACTGTATTAAAGGGTCACGGCATTAGAAAGGTTGAGAACCACTGCTTTAGACTCTTTGGAGCTATTAGAAATGAGGAGTGGATCTCCATGTAATGGCTAGGAAAGATGCTTACAGCATAAACAAAGCATGTGACAGCACTTCTCATTTACATTCTACTTATAAACATGCCTATTCACACAAAAGATATTGGGAAGGATATATTCCAAAAGTACTTAACTCTCTTAACAGGAGCGTTTTTCCTCCCTCCTTCTCTCCCTCCTTCCTTCCCTTCCTTCTTTCTCTCCCCCCTCCCCCGCTACTCCTCCCTTCCTCCTTCCTTTTTGCATTCCTGACATCCTGGCACTCCTTCTCAGGACGAGGCGACTAGACTCTGTTCTCTGAGCCTCACCCCACAGCACATTCATCTGGATGCTTCTTACGACGCCAGACAAGCAAAAGCATTATCAACAACTTGCAGGCGTGTTTCACTTCGCTTGTTGCAAAACTACTGCAGCCGGTCACAGGGACAAACTCCGGGTCTTGATGGGGGAAGTTCAAAGTCACAGTCACCAAGGGCGTGGGTAGGAGAAGGATGAAGAATGGTTACCACCTGCATGCTGTGTTCTTCAGGTTGGAAGGCCAGGGCTAGAGGGTTTTGTCCTGAGGTGCAGATTGCTCAGCAAACATCCTGTCTTTTCTGAGAAAAGTTAGTTGTTTAGGAATTGCTGGGAGGCTAACAGGGATTATAACACCTCACCAATCAACTGGTTAGATACCCATGTCCGCTCAATGCTACTTATGCAATGAAATGAGATACATTTTAAAGTACTTTGAAATTTTATTTATTTTTTTAAAGATTTTTCTTGATTTCAGAGAGGAAAGGAGAGGGAGGGAGAGAGATAGAAATATCAGTGATGAGAAAGAATCAGCTGTCTCCTGCATGTTCCCTACTGGGGATCAGGCCCACAAACCAAGCATTGACCCTGACTAGGAATCAAACCCTGACCTCCTGGTTCATGGGTCAACGCTCAACCACTGAGCCACACCAGCCTGGTGAGAATTTTAAAGCTATGTACATAGGATGATTCTATGTTCACCTCATAATTGCCAATACATGTCTTCTGGGCTTCTTGTCCTTTGCTTTGTGAGTTCATACAACACAAAAGTCAGTTCAATAATGAGTGGATCAGAAAACTATGGGACATCTACACAATGGAATTCTATGCCGCCATCAAAAAGAAGGAACTCTTATCCTTTGCAGCAACCTGGATGGAACTGGAGAGCTTTATGCTCAGTGAAATAAGCCAGTCAATGAAGGAGAAACACCACATGATCTCACTCATTTGTGGATAATAAAGAACATTGTAAACTGATGAACAAAAAGATAGATACAGAGGCAGTAAAGCATCAAACAGACTGTCAAACTACAGCGGGAAGGTTAGGGAGAGGTGGGGTAGATAAGAAATCCACCGAAGGACTTGTATGCATGCATATAAGTACAACCAATGGACGCAAGACACTGGGAGTTAGGGTATGCCTGGGAGGGGGGGGCAATGGGAAGATATGTATACATGTGACGCATTAATAAAAAGAGAAAAAAGGAAAAAAAAACTGGAAAAAATAACATGATTGGTAGATAAATTCATTGTTGCAAAACAAAGACAATATCACGAATCATGTTCCCCAGTCAAACACGAATCGCTTTGGGGAATTTTACAGCATCGGTGTGGCTAATTGAAATGTAGCTAGATCATTACCATTCCTTCTCACACTTGCATTTTATGCCTATCAGAGGGCCCGCTGATATTTAAATGTCAGATACATTCCGTCCAGCGATTGCTTTCCTGAGCATGAGTCTCTGCCCGCAGGAATTCTAACATGAGTCATTTTTCCTTGAAATGCGTCCAGTCGCTGGAGCAGCTGTAAACTGTAGGAGTTGATGCTTTTTAATTCTGAGGTGAAAGAGTCAGGGCGCCCCACCCTTTGGAAAGGACTTTGGCTGCGACGCTCGAGCAGAGTTCAAGGCCCCGGAGCCTTTAAATAATCTCTCTGCCTCCGCGGCTCCTGTGGCCTCTGAGCGCTCCACCGCCGCATTGCAACAGCCCCTTCTATTGGCCCGGCCTCTCTCTCTGAGCATCGGTACCCGGTTTTTGACATCTCACCCCAAATCCAGCTGTGGAAAAACTCAACGTAGCAAAAAAAAAAAAAAAAAAAAAAAACTCACCAGGAAGGTGTTTGCCACGGGGAAGGAAAACATAGAAGGTTCTATACAAAGCCCCTCTAAGATGTAAGAAGTTATCTCTCTCCCTCCCCCTACCCTCCCCCCCTACAAAGAGTTGTCATCAGCTAGCTCTCCACTGCTTGTCTCTCTCTTCCTTTCATTCATCCACTCAACCAATATTTATTGAGCACTTTCTCTGGGCTGAACAGGCACAGGCCATAAAATCCACGTGGCAGTTGAAATTAACGCCGAGAAAAACTTCCCCCAAAATAAAAAAAGTCATCCATCCATTGACCTTCAACTCAACAAAATCAGGGATAGCCCCAGATTTAATGAATTAAAACAGGTTTGCTGTTAAGACCCTAGTCTGTGATGGCTACCCTTTGCTTCTGTGTAATGACAAGAATGTTTTTTATTTTTACTTTTAAATATGAGAGTGAATTAATCAAAGGTAATGAGGTGAATTCCACAAGCCATATATAAAAATTAATATTACTTATTTGCCAATAGCCATCCCTTCTGTGACAAAGACTTCCTGACAGCTCACTGAGGCGTATCCTGCTGCTGGAACGGGGAGATGCCGATAAGAAGATCATACATTCAGTTTTTTTTTATTTTTAAAATCATTCCTGGGTGTATCCTGAAGATAAACTGCTTTGCAAAGAACACCCTCTAACTTCAGAGCTGGGAATAAAAATTACCCGCTGACCCGAAGACATTAAAACCAGTTCTGTATACTCGAATCCCTTACTGGCTGGGACCCAAATCAATCAATTGATAGTCAAACAAATAAAATAAATATTTGAAAACCCATGTTGCCTTCACAGAACGGAGACCTATAACTTAGCCGCTAAGCCAGCTACTGTTTACTAATGTCCTCGCTCTGCCCAAGCCTAAAAATAGGCCCCATGTTTCAAGCCGGGTGGCAAGCGGAATGACCGATGATTTATTCCCCAGCGTCTTGGCAACGGCCCAGCCTTTAGATGGCTGCTTCCTTCCCAACAGGAGGCGAGAGCGCATAAATTTACCACCAAACCTGGATGCCAGAGGAACAGGACTACCTGGCAGGCAAGGCCCGCATCCAAGGGGGGGATTTCATTCTTTTTGGGGGGTTGGGGGGTAAAAAAGGGGTCAAATAACAAGAGCCAGAGTAATGAGGATATAGGCTGCTTTCGGTACCTTGTTGAACAATTTTAAGATTCCACTGACTCACTTATTAGGATAATTTAATAAAGCCCATTCATCTCAACTTCATTTCCAAAGTCAAAAAGCATAAAATCGAGAATCAACGCAGCCTGAGCTGAGTCCCTGTGCTAATTAAACATCTGGGTGGACGTAGGCATTGATTTTCCCTTCTGATCAAATCCAATCTCACCCTGGCCTGTTTGGTTCAGTGGATAGAGCATCGGCCTGTGGGCTGCAGGGTCCCAGGTTCGATTCCTGGTCAGGGCACATGCCCGAGTTGCAGGCTCGATCCCCAGTAAGGGGTGTTCAAGAGGCAGCTGATCAATGATTCTCTCTCATCATTGATGTTTCTGTCTCCCTCTCCCTCTCCCTTCCTCTCTGAAACCAATAAAAATATATTTTAAAAAATGAAGTCCAATCTCATTGGAATTTTTAGGACAGGATTCGCAAGATAGTGAATGGAAAGCAATGAACACGGTCTCTGACAGTAGTAAGAACTCAACCGTTCGCTGTAACTATTCTATCAACAAGCATTTGTGAGCACTCACTATGAAATTCTGAACAAAATACTTTTGTGGTTCCGAAGATAATAAACCAGACCTGTATTCTGTCTACCGGGGGATTAGATTCTAACAGGAGAGATGAGGTAAGATGAAGTTATAAACTACATGAGAGGGAGAATGACAAGAACTGTGTGTGACTTATTCACCCTGATGTCCCGGCTCTCAGATAAGTTTCTGGCAGATGGTGGGTATCCAATCAGTGTTTGCGGCCATATATTAGTAAATATAAATAACTTGCTTACCTCACAGAAAGTGTTACGGGTGAAGGGGAGAAATATAAGAGAAAATCTAGGTAAGAATGAGGGCCCTAAAAGGCAAAGAGGAATATTTCTCCTACGTTCTCATGTGTCAAAGGCAGCAAGAAGGACACGTCCCTCATCCAGGATATTGCAAAGCTGACAGCAGGTGGCGGAGGCAGTTAGCAAGAAAAGGATGAATGAGCCCAAAGAAAATTGATGATATTTACCAAGACTCCTGCAGTGCGTGCCAGCTTATTGTGCGCCGGAGCAAGCATGTCAAACTCGTGGCCCCGCAAGGAGTATTTACGCGGCCCAGACAACATAACGGTATGTAAGAAACGTTTTAATAAACATTTTGTGACTTCATTTTTGCAATGTCCTGTTATACATCATCATTCATAACCAGCTGCCATGTTGGCTAGTGACCAGTTACTATAATCGTGTTGCATTCATTTCCCTTACGCGGCTTACGCGCAGGCGCACCGTTTCTCTCTGCTAACACCAGCGGCGAATATTTCAGCAGCCGATGGCCACGTCGTTAGTCTTGGACTGACTTTTTGGTGTGCGCAACAGGAAATATTTCGCTTTCAGAGAACAGAAAAACTAGGTTTATTTGCGTTATGCTCATTCATTTGTGCAGTTATTCAGCGTCTGGTAAGTTAATGTTCAAGAAAAAAGATTCGTTTTTGTTAAAATGATCTATTATTTTATGCTAACATTTTGTTAAAATGTTCTATTATTTTATGTTCGGCTCTTTGTATTCCGCAGGTCTCTATCGAAATCAACCTACGTTTCTATAAGAATGGAAGTTCTTGTTTTATGCGGCCCACACACTCTTAGACCTTGTGTATTTGGCCCCAGTCAGCCTCTGAGTTTGACATGCTTGTGCTAGAGGCTGTTCTGAGCATTTCATGTGTGATCACTCATCTTACCTTTGCTACAACAGTGAAAGAGGTTTATTATTATCATCCTTGTGTTGCAAATAAAGGACACAGGCACAGAGAGGGTAAGCAATGACCCCCATGTCACACAGCTGGTCGGTCCCAGAAGCAGCACTGTGTTCCTGGCGGACAGCTGTGGGGCCTGCTTTATTAGGCACAGCTTTCCACCCGGCGCTTCCAGGCCTCCATCCCTCTTCTGGGCTCTTGACTCGGAAAACGCTGGTCCTTTCCCATCAAGACTCTCCCAGCTCCATGCTCGGCGGCTTCTGTCTTTCTCTTTTTAAAGAAACCTCCTCTGCCGAAACCGGCGTGGCTCAGTGGATAGAGAGTCAGCCTGCAGACTGAAGGGTCCCAGGTTCGATTCCGGTCAAGGGCATGTACCTTGGTTTCGGGCACATCCCCAGTAGGGGGAGTGCAGAAGGCAACTGATCGATGTTTCTCTCTCATTGATGTTTCTAACTCTCTATCCCTCTCCCTTCCTCTCCATAAAAAATCAACAAAATCTATTTTTTTAAAAAATAGAAAAGAAGAAACCTCCCCTGCCACTTTCTTCGTTCCATTACCCTGCCTGCTTCCTGGGGGGGGGAAAGGGACTCTCCGTAGATCTGCCACAACAATGCCTCCACAAAGGGGAAGAGTGCGCTATAAATATCCCTCCCTGAGTGCCCCCCAAAGCAGAACCACCTGCTGGACCCTCGGGGAGGCAGCCGGAGCGGCCCAGCCTCCGCTGCAGAGGGAGGTTTGCATCCCATCACTCAACACAGGTTTTTAGGGACCTCCTGCAGGGCGGGCTGCTGCAGGAGGGGGGGAAAGTAAACAGGCCGGAATGAATGGGGTGACCTCGGGGCTTTATCATCTACCTGCTTAATTGTGTCAGGAAGGCCTCAGCGGCCAGCCCGGGGTAGAGGCTGCATCCTGAGGAAGCGAAGCGATGGGCGCGCTGGGCCCCGGGCCCGCAGCGCTTTCTGAGGCCCCGGTCCCCCGGGACTGGAGGAGCATCCTGTTTTCTTTCACCGCATCTCCGGGTGTGGAAACGCTTTGCAGACTGGAGGCAGAACCATGCCTCCGACCGGGAGCGCAGAGGGAAAGGCGTGGATGGGGCCCGGCTTTCTTTTCTTTTTTCTTTTTTCTTTTCCACTGGCCAAGCCAGGCCACGTTCGCAGGTGCCTGGGTGCAGCCGTCCGAGGTCAGAGAGGAAAGCAGGAGCGCAGCCTGGTCTCCCCGCTCCATCTCACGGGGTCCTTTCATTCCCCGCTGCAACAGGCGGGCGCAGTGATGAGCCGGCCAGGCCTTCTGAGGATCCGCTCGCTCTGGCCCGATCACGGGGGTCAGATCTGGGGCAGGATTGAGTGAGAAGAAAAGCGATGCTTGCTTTTGCCAAAGGGCAGGATTCGCTCGCAATGGCGGGTGTGCACATGCATGCACACACACACACACACACACACACACACGCACACACACACACACACACACACACAAATGACCGCAAGGAATTTTTATTTTCTCCGATCCCAATCCGGAGTCAGATGCCGCCGCCAAACGCCTCCCTCCCCGCGGGCACCTCCTCCAGGAGGAGACGCCGGAGCTGCACACTGCGCTCCGCCGGCGCATTGATGGTGAATCCAGATGCTCTGCCCCGTGGTTCTCGACACTGACCTTTCGCTGGAGAGTCCATTTGTCAGTCTGCTCCGTGGGTCTGAAGAAATCATCAAAGCCGCCCCGCCGAGGGGCTCCCCATAGGTTTCTCCAAATGCCAGTGCAACCCAGCCACTCTGTGGAAGGGGGAAACTGGGGGGGGGGGCGAAATAGGGGGGCAGGAAGAAGTGGCAGCTCCCGTCACCCCCTTAGGATTGGTTTGGTACATTCTGTCTCTCAGGGGTGGGCACTGAGTATTTGGGGGGAGGCAAGAGGGAGCAGAGGCAAGAAGCAGCCTCTGCCCCCATCACCGTGCCCAACCGGACCCTAAAGGGGGAGGGAGAGAGACCCCCCAGCGGCTCCCCAGCCCAGACATGTCTGATTTCCAGTCTGCGCGTCAATTTTCTGCCACCGCAGCCGAGGGGTCAAGCCTGGAAATAAATGTCCTTCTGCACAGAGGGCCAGGGAGACGCGGGCATCATCGGAGATCACGGACGTGTGAAAGCTGAGCGAGGCGCAGGGGCTGGCTGGGTGAGGGCAACTCCTTCACCTTCAATTAGGAGACGCTCAGGGGTCTGCTGTCGGTTTCCAGAAAGAACTAGTCGGGGCCTGGCCCAGTAGCAGCCCCGTGCCGTGTTCAGATACTTAGTGCTCCTTTTCCACTTCCTGTCCACCCCGGATCTTGCTACCATCTGAAGCAGTGGTTCTCAACCTTTTTAATGCTGTGACCTTTTTTTTTTTTTAAATATATTTTATTGATTTTTTTACAGAGAGGAAGGGAGAGAGATAGAAAGTCAGAAACATCGATGAGAGAGAGAGACATCGATCAGCCGCCTCCTGCATACCCCACAGTGGAGATGTGCCCGCAAGCAAGGTACATGCCCCCGACCGGAATCGAACCTGGGACCTTTCAGTCCGCAGGCCGACGCTCTATCCACTGAGCCAAACCAGTCTCGGCAATGCTGTGACCTTTTAATGCAGTTCCTCATGTTGTTGTGACCCCCAATCTTAACATTATTTTCGTTGCTACTTCATCACTGTAATTTTGCTACTGTTAATGAATCATAATGTAAATATCTGTTTTCCGATGGTCTTAGGCGACCTTGCTAGCCGTTTTCAACCTGGGGGTCGCGACCCACAAGTTGAGAACCGCTGCTGTATAGAGCCTAAGACCATCAGAAAACACAGATATTTATATTATGATTCATTAACAGGGCATCTGAGAATAGGGCATCTGAGAAGAAGGAAACATTCAAAAGCCCAAGTGAGGAGACCTGGCAGTCCCTGGTTGCTGGCTGGCACAGAACAAGACTGCTTGAGACTCCCTGGAGTGGCTGCTGTGGATTTGAGAGTAAAGCAAAGTGGGAGAGGCGCGAGCAGCGAGAGTGGAGAAACTGTGTTAACGTCCCAGCGATACATCAGGCAAGTAGCTGAGAGTCAGAAAGGCCAGACTTTAGGAAGAAGGACTGTACTCTACAGTAATTCCTGCTCTGTATCTGCCTTTAAAATGCTTTAAAATAATCCCTCAAAAATAGCTTTAAGAAAGACAGATTTTAAAAATTGCTTTCCCCACCCGAGTCCCAAATTAGAGTGAGTTGAGAAACGTGCTGGGCTCTCCATAGATCTGCCACAATAATGCAGAAACAGGCCTTTATAAATTCAATGTAGACAACTAGTCACTGAACTGCCTACTAGAGCAAAACTCAGCATCCTTCAGAAACTACAACATGCCATTCACTAAGCTGAACACAAAATCAAAAAATAAAAACATGTAAAGAAAAAGAAAGGCGTGACCCACAATCAACAATGAAATTTCAAGATGGCCCAGATAGTGGATAGAACAGACTAAAACTTTAGAAATTGTTAATACAAATATTGTGGAGGAGATAAAGAAAAATAAGTTCAAAGTTTTAAAGGAAAATGTGGCTTTCATGAGTGAAATGATAGGGAATATCTACAAAAAAAATGTAACTGAAATAATCAAAATAATTAAACTAGAATAAAAATTTAAACAAAGAATTCAATGGATGGTGGATATGGCAGAAAAATAGGAGCCTGGAACTGGCAGGAGAACAGAGAAGTAACAATTGAAGGAAAATAAAGAGGCTGATGTATTTATGGAACAATTAAAACTGTCTAATATATATGTATTTGGAGACCAGAATGAGAAGTTATCGTTTAAAATTTTCCACATTTGTTTAAAAAATACCACTTAAAGATCAAGAAGCTTAGCAAATCCTAGAGTAAACACTAAGAAAATCACATCTCAGCACATCATAGTTAAACTGCTTAAAAACAAAAATAAAAGGAACAACCCTGAAAGCAGACACAGGAAAAGCATGTTATATACAGAGGAACAATGATACAAACGACAGCTGACTTCTCATCAGAAACAATGGCAGTGAGAAGATAATGGAATGCCATCTTTAAATTAAAAGGGGGGAAAACACTGCCAATACAGAATTCTATAACCAATTAAAATATCCTTCAAAAGGAAGGAAAACTAATGGCATATTCAAATGAGAGAATTTATTATTAGAAAATCAAAGACTAAAGGTAAATGATACCAGAGAGAAGCTAGAATGTACATGAAGAAATAAAGAGCACCAGAAATAATAAAACAGTGGCTTATTATAAAATATTCATATTTTAAAATAATTTCCTTAGAAGAAATTGACCATTTAAAAGTAAATTAATAGCTTTGCAAGGTGAGGTTTATAATATGTATAGAAGTAAAAGATATGGTAAAATTCAGAAAGCCAAGAACATCAAATTTTCCAGAGCATATAGAACAACCAGACTCTCTTATATTGCTGATGGGAGAATATAATGGTATATAACCTCTTTGAAAAACTATTAGTTCTTATAAGGTTAAAGTACATTTACCATGTGACCAGAAACTACACTTTATGTCTTACCAAAAATAAATTGAAGCATGTCCAAATATGTTTAAAAAAGGGAGGGGGGCATGGCAAGAATGTTTATAGCAGTTTTACTAGCAATGGTAAAAATAAACAAAGAAAACAAAGAAAATCATCCAAACAACAATCAAAAGTACAATGAATAAATAACTTGTGGCACAGTCAAACAATGGGATATTACTATTCAGCAATGAGAATAATGAATAACTGATTTGTACAACAACATGGATGACTCCCCAAAACATTGTGCGGTGTAGAAGCAGCCAGCCATGTGAGAGCAGATGCCATAAAATTCTATTTAAAAGAAATCATAGGACCAATAGGACTAATTTCATAGAATATATGCATTTCATAGATTCAACTGAGAGAATACTTCATATCTATGATTTTACTGTAAGTAAATTTTACCTAAATTTTCTTCTTTTTTTTAAATTTACTTGTCCTTGTGAAAAGATGTAAGTCAGATAATGTCATGCTTTGGTTCATACCTTCACATTGTCTCTCACTGAATCCTTACATGGTCTCAAGGTCTTGCGTGTTCTGGTTCCCCATTACATCTAATATTTCCCCTGTTACTTACACTGGCCTTTTCCCAGAGCCTGGAATGTGTAAGCTTATCACTAACAAACCCAGGAGCCTTTGCTCTGCTCTCTTTCTCTCAATAGTACTTACCACTGAAATAGATTCCTTTATTGTATGTTTACCACCTGTATCCCAGTAGTAAGTATAACATACTTTATTTTGTTCATATATTCATCTCCAGTGCATCATAGCTGCTCAACCAATATTTATTGAAGGAAAAGTTTAAATGATGAGTCATCATTTTTGTCATTAAAAACATTTTGTGTTTACTCTATTCTTCATACACCCTTTCAGTTCAAGAGGTCTAAGCTACATTGTACTACTGAGTGAGTCTCTGTCTATGTAAAACTATTCATCTTTGGCTAAGGCTCCCAAACCCCCTGCATTTTGATTGGGGGAAGAGTTTAAATAAGGAGATAAAATGTTTAAAGTACTAAGCCTTAGTAACTAAGGGATTTGTCTGGGAAGAAGGTAGAAAGGTATTGGAGTTCATTGTTAAGTCCAGAAAGTAACTTTACATTATAAAAGGCAAATTAGCATACCTTTAGCCGGCTGGGAAAGAAACTTACCTTGAATCAAGATAGTCAGAGTTCATCTAGTCAGTCCCCCCAAAATAGCTGGAATGAACTTCAAGGATAATTTTGCTTGCTTCATGTGGATGCTTTCCTCATATTGTCTCAAACCATTCCTTAAAAAAAGAAAAGCAAGAAAAACGAAAGATAAGCTATGCTGTCAAAGGAAAGGGCTCTTTTACATGGAAAGATGAAAGACAGCCGCTACTGAGAAAGCCAGAGGAGGCAGGCTGGTGAAAGGCGGAGTCTTGCATCAAGACAGGGATCGGTCCCTAAGTGACCACCTTGGCTGCCAATTTCACGGGACAGGGCTGCGGGGAGGTCACCCAGGTAGAATGAATGGCACCCTGAGCCATCATACCCCTGCACAATGAGCGAGAATGAACTCTGGCCGCCATCAGCAGAAAGGAAATGTACTGGAAGGATGTTGGGTGACTTCCAAATCAACATGAAGGCTGGAGAACCTGACTCAGAAAATGGATGGGAATCAGGAAGGTTGGGCAGCTGAAAACATAGCTGAGATCACAGCGCTGAAATAATCTGGTTAAAATGTCACCAGCTCATGACATGTGTTGTTGCTTTCATTGTAACCACATCCACCCCACACGCTAGCTGACCCCACCTCAGGACTCTCCACGCTCATGTCCTTGACTTCAGAAATAGCTTATCTGCCCATTGGTTTGTACATCAGTCCCCTGGGTTTCAAAGTTCTGGGTGGGATCTTAAAAGTGATTGGCCAAGTCTTGGTCACGCGGACATACTGATGTCAGGCAATGGGGAGAGGACATATCTGCCTCCTTTGTTTTTCTAGTGGAAAGTGGGGTCCTCGTATCCCACCAATTGGGGGATATCTCCCTAATAAAGAGAATGTTGAGGTTATGGACAATCAAGTCTATTATAATCTATCCCTTTGATGGCCTTTCATCTCCATAAACTCTTCCTTCCAAATCTATACTTCCAACAATATTTCTACATAATGTTACAGCCCCATCTTGACTTTCTAAAAATGAAGATTAAATAGGGATTACAACCACCACCAACACATTCTAATGGGCATTTCTTTATATATATGGTATATACAGCTTCTTCCTCACTACCACTTTATGTTCACTCTGCCTCACCTAGTACACAGTAGGGCAACCTAAACCTAAATCTTCATTCTTTAGAAATCTGAGCATAAGCTTGCAGTAATCTCCTATGATCTTTACTCTTCAAAATAATAGTACAAGAGATGTCTTTGGGTTGTATCCATGGTCCTTCCTCTCCTTTTTAGTAATCAAGATCAATCAATCCAGAAAAAAAAATTCAACTTCCTCTTTTTATTATTTTTTTTTCCAGTGGCATGAGAATCCCTGAATATCCAAGTGGCTATTTCACTCCCAATTTTATACAATTCGTGGAATATCTCCTGGTAGAAGCAATTCTCCATTGGGTAGTAAAACCAGCAGAGCCCAGGGAAAGAATGCAATTTTTTTATGGTGGGTCATTACATGTAATTGAGAGTGGCTCTCCATATTTCTTCCCCAATACTCCTGAATCTGTGTGTTCTAGAACAGAGAGAGTGTCATTTATTCACCATTAACTCAGAGTAAACGATTCAGCCTGAGGGATACCACCCCAAATTTGCAAGATGTTGAGCCAAAGGGTAGCCAGTTGATCCTATGTCTGAGTTTTCAAGAGATCACTCCATCTTTCTGTAGGGTCCATTGTTTATGGAGAGTGGGACACATGGTTATATCAGCAGTGAATTCTACAATCATCAGACCATTACTGCTTCCTCTGCAAAGCCAGTTTCTTAGTCACAAGCAATCCATTTACAATTTTTATTTTTATTTTAGGTCAGTTTGTTTTAAAAGTTTATTTGAATGTCAGGATCATATGTTAGGAGTCCTTAAATGTTACCTCAAGATATTTGGCAAGTAAATGTCAAGAAAATCACAGTGATTATCAAAAGAGAGAACACAGAATAGGAATTTCATTATGATACTTCAGAACTTAAGTGCCACTGGTGAAAGTATTCACAGAAGCACAATGGGACAGTGAAAACAATCCTAAATATAAGGTAGATAATTAGTTCCATGGGCAATTTCTGCTCCTTCCATGAAGGAATGGCCCAGTGCAATCAATTTCTAACAGGTAGTTGACTGGCTCTCCTGGGTGCCAGGGTTATTGTCCCAGCATTAAGAAGGGGTTCAGCAATCTAGAGAAAGGCTGTGCATGGATGATTAAGAGGTCTGGAGAAGAATGATAATTTTGAAAGGCATTGGGGGTCAGAGGAGCTTCAGCTAAGGAGCTAGATTCTCCTTGTCTCAGAACCCCTTGTTTTTTTATTAGCACAATGTGTCCTATGGCTGTGGTCAGCAAACTGTGGCTCCTGAGCCACATGCAGCTCTTTGGCCCCTTGAGTGTGGTTCTTCCACAAAATACCACGGCCTGGGTGAATCTATTTTGAAGTGGCATTAGAAGAAGTTTAAGTTTAAAAAATTTGGCTCTCCAAAGAAATTTCAATCGTTGTACTATTATATTGGGCTCTGTTGCCTAATGAGTTTGCCGACCACTGTCCTAAGGCAAGGTGGAGATAATATACTTCAAAGGGTTCAAAGGTTAGGGTTTACAGAAGCATTGTCAGATTGGAAAATAGCCTACAGCTATTCAGATGTTTGGCCAACAGGAGGCAATAACATGTAGATTCAGATGCCCTGAGCTGTCTGGCAGTAAACAATCATCCTATTGAGGTTTGGGGGAAGTGCCTTTCCAGCCATTCCAACAAGTAATTATATACGTGACTCAGCCCTTGTTGAGCCATTAAAATTCAACAACCTTTTGATAAAACTCTTGTAATTATGACATGCTGGAATTGGCTCCTGGCACCTGGGTGTCATGCCACCATGCTGCTCAGGCCTGGACATCCCTAGTGAAAGTCGATTTGTTCTCCTGAAATATTTTGGTTCATTCTAAGAAGTTTGTTCAGTTTTCCCCTAAACTTCCCCACCACCAATTCTCCAGTATTTTTCTGTCTAAGCTTCTGATTATCTGACCAAACCATTAGCCACTGTCCAGGAATTGGATCTAGATTGTTTCCTCTGGCAAACTCTCCTGGATAATTAGATGGACCACTAAGCTTCTAATCCCAGGGGAATTTCCGTTCTCCATTGTGCTTTGGGGACCACCCTTGAGTGGAGTGAATGCACTAGAGCAATTTACAACCAGAAAAGTGACTGGCCCGTTGCCATGTGCTCGAGAGGAGCATTTGACTAGCCACAGGGAGAACATTGAATCTCTCCACAATTCCGCAGGGATGGGCCTGGGATGGGACCCGGGTGGGGCGTAGACCTAGGACCCTCCCAAAGATGCATTTAAAGGACCCTGGAGCAAGACCACTGATGTGTTGGCTCCTGCTCCCTTTGGTTCTGCCCTACATTCTGGTGCCATTAAAAAACCCCACTGAACAACTCAACACACTTGGGAGGTGTACCCACCCGACCTCATCCCAGGTCTACACTCCAACACAAACAGAGCTGTCCTAATACATCCTGCCTCTGTGGTGGGCAGAAATCTGGATCAACTCAGGGCAGGGGGGGTGGAGGCTGGGGGTGGGGGATGGGAAACGCTTTGGAAAAGTTTTTTTTTCGTCCCTGAGAACGCTCATTTCCAACATTTCCGCCAATAACCACACTCTCTTGGAGTTTGAGATCAGAGGTAGACTACCCTGGTGGCCTTTTAACCCTAATTAACCCACAAGCCCATTTGGTGCCCCCGCCTCACTGACCTACGCGATGTAGCTTATAAAACGCTGTGTGCCTCCCGTCTGTCAAGCGGTGCACATTCCACAGTTCTTGCTCAGGCCGCTTCCTTCCCCACGGAGCCGCTGCCTGCCTTTTCCAAAGCTGATATTAATATCGCAGACCATTATAATATAGTTATTTTCATGGAAGGCCGGGAGGAAGTCACGTGGCATTAATTGGTCCCGGGGGGTTCTGAAAGTCTCCATTTAGCCTGTTGTTTTAACTCCCATAAGCAGCGGTGAAGTGGAAATAGTGAGGAACTCAGGGCGATCGCATTAAATGAGTGGAGTTTTTTCCTCCGCTTTGTTTGGTTAATGAGTCATTATTCCTTTTTTAATTGGAGGAACATATGTAGGAGGTCAAAGGTACGTGCACTTCCTGAAATGCGTGCAAACACACACACACACACACACACACACACACACTCCTAGGCCACTGTATGTTGCCTTATTTTAACCACTTCTGTGATGTCAGCTTGATAGGCTGGGATAGAGAGAAGCAAACTAAAGTTGATGAGGGGGGGGGAGAGGAAGGAAGAAGAAAATAAACTGAAAAGCTCCCAAGCATAAAAGAAAAGATCTATTTCATTCTGTTTACGTTGCTGAACCAGAGGGTTTCATATCCAAATGCTGATATCACTGCAATCCACTGCTTTGTGTTTGTAGGGTAAATTTTACTTTTCCGGAAGCCATAATAATCTGGCCACTGAGTGTATATCCTATACAATAAAAGGCTAATATGCAAATTGTCCCCTTGACCAGGAGTTCGACCAGCAGGCAGGCTGGCCAACGCCCCATGTCCCCTCCCCCTGGCCAGGCTGGCTGGACCCCACCCAGGCACGAATTCATGCACTGGGCCTCTAATACACACACACACACACACACACACACACACACACATACACACACTAAGTGACCAGATAATTGTGCATTCAGAGATCATCATAATCTGGCCACTCAGTGTATAGCATCCTTTTTTACATTTATGGTTAGTCTGGGAATTTGGTAGAACTAGAATTACTACTCCATTTTCCAGACCGGGACCTGATGCCATGGGGCACAGTGACTTTTTTTTTATTTTTTATCCTCACCCAAGGATATTTTTCCATGGATTTTTAGAGTGTGTGGTAGAGAGAGGAAAAGACAGAAACACTGATGTGAGAGAAACACATTGATCGGTTGCCTCCTACTCACGCCCTGACCCAGGGCCCAGGCGGGGAAGGGGCTTGCCACCAAGGTACATGCCCTTGATTGGAATCGAACCCCGGGACCCTTCAGTCTTCAGGCCGATGCTCTATCCACTGAGCCAACCAACCAGCTTCTCCGCAACCCTTGGGAAAAAAAATCAACAAGGGCATCATAAAGAAGTCCTGTGGACTGAAGAAAGGCCAAACAAACAATCCGTAATGATGGCTTGCCCTACCCAGTCACAAAATGTAACCGCTGGAGGAAATGAGAGGACCCGCGGGAGGGCGAAGCGAACTGACTTACCCATCGTCCCTTTCGTCCTCTCTCGTGGGCACAGAAACACAGACCTGTCTCAGCCACGTGACGGGCCAGGCACGCTCCTTCTCGCTTCCCTTTTGATATGTGTGCGACACCCAATCTTTTCTGTTCATCAAGCCTCCTAGCCTAACTTTGTGGGGAGAGTGCCTGTCTGGTATTTCAGACATTCCTAGGATTCAAGAGGGGGGAAGATTCGACAACCCAGCAAATTTGCAAGAGACTAATTACCTAGAAGAATTCACCAAACTGTGCTTGCTCCTACCTTTAAGTTTTCAAAGATTACAGCCAAACCCAGTTAGTTGCTCGATTTGTTTTTTCCAGAAACTCCTAGATCCTCTGCTGCTGCTGTTATTTCTTTCCCCCTTCCTTCTCTTCACCCCAGTTTGCTTTGCGGCAAATTATGGAAAGCGGGGGAGTCATCAAAGGGAATGTGAGCGCAGAGGAAGAGGACAGAGGAGGAAAGGAGGCAGTGAACTTGAGAAAAGGGGACTGGGAGGGGCAGGCTCAGCAATCCCACGTTCACTGTTTATCACACGCAGGAAAAGTGCTCCGAAGAAAGAACAAATAACGGTGCTTAATATAGAAGGCCCCCAAAGGTCCAGAACAGTTTTAGAAAGAGCGGCG
This sequence comes from Lasiurus borealis, assembly GCA_004026805.1. Classification (NCBI taxonomy): domain Eukaryota; kingdom Metazoa; phylum Chordata; class Mammalia; order Chiroptera; family Vespertilionidae; genus Lasiurus; species Lasiurus borealis. The sequence goes on from PVJN01003244.1 coordinate 41,480, forward strand.
GGGCGGGGAGGAAGGCGTATTGTGCACCTCCGAGGAAATGAAGGGGAGGACAAACAACATTGTTTGAAAGCAGCGGCGACAAGGCCTGTGGGCTCCCGGCTCTGATCGACCGCCTCCTTCTGACCCGGAGACATTTATTGTTAGATTCTCTAAAGGGAAAAAAAAATCTGCTCTGAGCAGACCGCCCCCAGTCACCCTATTTCATCTGAGGCTAAGCGATTAGTGCTTTGACACTTTTGTGTCATGTAGGGGGACGGAGAGACAAAATCACGTCTCATTTCCCTCCTCGCTGAGTCTCTCTGTCATCCAAGTGACTGCAGAGAGACCATCTGACTTAGCGCTCTAGGAACAGAAGTTTTGTGATGCTCGGAAAAATATGATTCTGGATATGTTATCAGAAATTGATTCAAAAACCACTTCAACCCTGGCCGGTCTGGCCCAGTGGATCAAGCATCAGCCTGCGGACTGAAGGGTCCTGGGTTCGATTATGGTCAAGGGCACATGCCGGGGTTTGGGGCTTAATCCCCAGTGGGGGACATGCAGGAGGCAGCCAAACAATGATTCTCTCTCATTATTAATGTTCCTCTCTCTCTTTTTCTTTCTCTCTCTCTCTCTTTCCCCCTTCCTCTCTGAAATCAATAATATATATATATATATATATATATATATATATATATATATATATATACACATATATGTGTATATATATATACATATAACAAAACACTTCAAATATAGTTTTCCTTACATTTATAAGTCAGTCATCTTCCCTTTCTTTATATAATTTTGAGGATGACTCTAAACATATGTAAGATGGGGAATAATCTTTACACATACACAATATATTTATTAACTCTGGAACCAAACAGCCCCAGCCTTTATTCTATTGGCTAGAGAGGCCTGGCTTATAATGCCCGCCAAAAAATATTAATCGTTATAGTCAATATTTGAACACTGGTTATGCTGAGGCATAGGTCCTCTGTGATATTTACCCTCATTACAGGTAGAAATATGTATTAGTGATCAATTGTTGTGTAACAAATCACCCTCAGATTTAGCAGTTTTGATTAATAAATCTTCACTATCCCACAATTTCCGTGGGAGAGGAACCTGGGTGTGGCTTAGCTGGGTGCATTCTGGCTTAGGGTCTCTCACAAAACTGCATGAAGGTGTGAGCTAGGTCTGCAGCCACCCAAAAGTTGGCAGGCTCTATGTAGGGGTCCTTCAGTTCCTTGCCACGTGGGTCTCTCCATAGGATTGTACCCCAAATGGGCAGCCGAGTTCCCCCAACATGAGGGAGAGAGGTCAAGAGAGGGCACCCAAGATGGAAGCCACCGTCTTTTTATAACGCCACCTGGGTAGAGTCATCCTCAAGCTTCCACCATATCCCATTCATTGGAACCGAGTCCGGAAGTTCAACCCATACTGAACCGGAAGACGAATGCACAAAGACATTCACACCAGAGGAGGGATCACAGGTGGACATGTCAGAGGCTGCCTAACCATAGAGACTCTGATCCAAGACAGCCGCCTGAAGCCGCAAAACTTCACAGAATTCACATAGAAAACCAAGTAACTTCTATTAACGCAGCAAAAAAAAAACCCAGCTGGACTGAATTTAGGGGTGATTTATATCCAGGTAACCTGTGAAAGCTGTAATCTGGATGATCTGCCAAAAATTAGAAACAAAGTATGACAAATTCCTTGTCATCATCCCTATCAAATTAAGAGACTAAAGAGACGTCGCCTATTCGTTCTGATGCATTGGTCACGCTACATTGGTTATGGTTACACTTCAGTCATTTGGTGATTGTAGCAATTTGACATATGAACTGCCTTGGAGGGAAAGTTGGTTTCGAAGCCTCAAGACTTCATCTCAGAACAATTTATCACGGGACTGCCTTAGCACAACTGTAACCAATCCTACCTCAAGTCACACACGTGTGTGTGCGCGTGTGTGTAAGAAAGAGATGAAAAGGCTCACCGTGTTCTGTGTATGAGGCTGAAGATCTTTTCAGGGTATCGCAGCCAAAGGCTCTGTATTACAATAAAAGCTTATCTACCCCAATTTAAATGATTGTCCTCCTCGCTGAATGGGAATTGTCAAGCCCAAAGAGAATTTCGAAGTAGCTCAGAGATTATTTTATGGAGGAAAATAAGTACTAAGAAGGAACCAGCCTATCGGAATTTGATGTCCTAATCTATGAAGGAAATTAGCCCTCTCTGATGGGATTTTCTACTCTGCGTTTGTGACTTAGAATTCATCTTCTCTTTCTCCAGGATGTTTTTAGGGCAAGACACAAGTAGAATACCCTCTCCTCAAGCTGCAATGACGCCATGCATCTGTAAAGCGAAGTGTAATATATCGGGGGGCCCTCGTGTTATGGCTGAGAATCTCACGTGCGCAAGATGATGCAGTCATGGAGTGACTATCTGGCTGCCTGTCCTACTCGAACCACACCTCACCTTTTCTGAAGCCAGGACTTGTGCCCCCACCTTCTCTCAGGGTGGCAGGGTCCCCGCTCTGAGGCGGCTTTTGTCCCCCAGCATCTGGCATCCTGCGCCGTGAGGGAAATGGCTGGGGCTGCAGGAAGCACGTGGCTTCCTTCCCCTGGATCCAGAAGGTACCGTGTGTTCTTTGGACCGGCGACAGCTTCTCGGGGGCCGTTCCAGAGCCGGTGTCCAATAACCTCCCTCCCTGTCCCCATTTTTCTTGCCCTCATTCCAGAAAACGCTGGCGAGCTGCCTCCCAAATAATTTCACTGTGCGGACAGTTCTGATGAAAACGCTCCCCGCTGCCTCGCGCTGACCTCCGAAGCACCCCCTCTAATTAAGTGCAAATGGGAATCTGCCTCGGAGCCGGCCGGCTCTGATTTTGGACCGGGGAGAAGGACCAGAGTTTATGAACTCGAGATGCGAGCTCCATCTGCCAAATGAGGAATTTCTGATCTCGTTCGGTGACTGCGCTGAGATTATATAATGCGCCTCCGTAAGCTCTTGAGTGCTGGAGATGGGTAAACCATCTGTCTGTGCTGAAAAGTCAAAAAATACAGCCCCCATTCCCAACCCCCACCCCCCTAAAAAAAAAAAGTGGCTCAGGCCATAACATTATTTACCCGGAGCAATTTCATCATCAGAGTATTTTTGGTTCTTCGAAACGGCGTTTCTACATAAGCACAACACTTTACAGTATAAAGAGGCAATGGCTGCCTTCATGCTCGCAGGTTTATAGGAGGCCAGGGGTTCGCAGCTTCTAAAGAAACGTGAAAGTCTGGTAGAGAGAAGGGCGAGCAAGGGAATGGGCATCAGGAAAACAGTTTATTTCCAACATCGCCTCTTTCCCTCCCCAGCCAGCAGGGGGCAGTAGGAACAGAGGAAGTGAAGCTGCTTTCTCCTCCGAATGGGGAAATACATACACAAGGAGGGAGGGCGAAAGTGACTGAGGTTTCTCTTTTGGGGCAGAGATAAGAGTCCAGGTGTAGCCCCGAATTCCAGCCTTGCACCATGCTAGCTGAAGTGGTAACGTATGTTTATGAGAATATTGACCAATGTTTTGAGACCATCCTCTGAGCCAGGCAGTGCATTAAGCATTTTACAGGTATTATTTTATCCCATTCTTGGACAAAGGAGAATGACGTAGGTTGTGGTCTTTATTTGTGTTTTCAAAATGAAGCCGAAACTGGTATGGCTCAGTGGATAGAGCGTCGGCCTGTGGACTGAAAGGTCCCAGGTTCAATTCCGGTCAAGGGCAGGTACCTTGGTTGCGGGTACATCCCCAGTAAGGGGTGTGCAGAATGCAGCTGTTCAATGTCTCTCTCTCTCATTGATGTTTCTAACTCTCTATCCCTCTCCCTTCCTCTCTGTAAAAAAATTCAATAAAATACATTTTTAAAACATGAGGAAACTGAGGCTCACGAGATTAAGTGACTTGCTGAAGGTCACACAGCTTAAAACTATAATCACTAACTAGGAACAAAGCGAGTATTCACCTCTAAGCCAGGCATGAATTCTGATCCAGGTTCCATGTGTTTCTGGGTACTCTTTCCCCCCATTTTCTTCATTCTTTAACCTGACAAAGGAGATGCAAGTGTTTTTAGGGTTTTTTTTTGTTCTTACCCAAAGTGTAACACATGGAATACACACGCTGACCAGGAGAATTGAACGTATCCGTGTTGCCAATCAGTGTAATTCAGGAGAAGAACAATCTTCCTCCAAAGTCCTAAATTGGCCCAGCAGGCATGACTCAGTGGTTGAGCATCAACGTATGAACCAGGAGGTCACGGTCTGATTCCTGGCCAGGGCACATGTCCAGGTTGTGGGCTTAATCCCGAGTATGGGGCGTGCTGGAGGCAGGGCAGCCGATCAATGACTCTCTCTCTCTCTCTCTCTCTCATCATTGATGTTTCTAACTCTCTCTCCCTCTCCCTTCCTCTCTGAAATCAATACATATATATATATATATTTTTTAAGTCCTAAATTGGCTACAGCAGCGATATTCCTGAGTAACATTTTAACTGAGATGTCACACCGTCTCCCTTTCTTTAGACAGCGTAGCCACAAGTTGGCCGTGCAGGCCCTGACCCTCTGCTGTTCTTCTGGCCAAACGGGATGGAGCGAACAGCTCAGAGTTGGGTACCAGGCTGATGGACTCCCCTCTGGGCTGCCTGCATCCCTGCCTGCATCTCGGGACCTTCATCTGGAAGATGAACGAATCCTCACTTCAGGACGCGCCCAGTGGTTGTTGAGGGTGGAGCAAGCGAGTGCAGGTAAAACATTCAGCCCGGCTCGGGCACGCTGGCTATTATTATCCTCACACGATGTCAGACGCGGAAAACAAGTGGAGAATTCAGACGGCTGTCCAGATGTTGGGGGCCTGGGTGCCAAACGCCCAGATGTTTGAGAAACCTCCGATAATTAATTGTTGGTGGCGCGATGCGATGGCAGATTATGTCCGAGGGCAGATGGCGGTTAATGTCCTCCGCATCCACGCACAGTCGTCCTTTGTTAGCGACGAAAAACACAAAGGCATAGGGCTTCCCTTCCCGTGTCTGCCGAACAGATTACCGACTGTCCAAAAGCAACTTTTTTTTTTCCAGGCACTTCAATTCCTTTCAAAATACTGATTTTTTTTTAAAAAAGCACTACTTTATTTCCTATGCCTTTTCCCCAGCTTTTAAATATGTCATAAAAGTCTACATCTAATCCAATATTACTGATTTCTTTCCTCTACTGTAACCCTGTACAGCCCAGTAATGAAAATAAAGACCCAAGACTTATCTGTCTATCCTCAGTGAGGGGTTATTATGCGGTTGTTTGGACGTGTATGTATTATTTTAAATAACTTTTGGAAACTATAAATTCCTTTCAGTGTAAGGCTCCTTCTTAACACTCTGCCTCACCCAGTAACAACTGACATATAAATATCACAAAATACACAATAAATACATTAAAAGGCAATTATTTGTATGATAAAAGAATTAGCCAAAGAGAACAATTATATGAATATCTTTCTCAGTCTAAAATCTGTCATTATTTTACACACCTATATTTCCACAGACATTTGTTTTATTAACCCCATTTCTATTTTTCTCAATCTTCTTATTCATTCCACATTGTCTTACCATCTTTCAGAACATCCATTAACTACACAAAATTGTGTTCCTTTTTTATAATGTCTTGGCACTTAAGAAAAATAAATAGCTTCAATTGACTAACCAATGTGCTTTCCACATAAATGTTGGTTGATGTTTTTCTTTGTTATCAACAAGTTATTAATGAGTACAAGGAAAGTGAACCAACTGGGACATATCAGAATTTCACTCATTTGCCAATTACTTGAGTGACTTCTTTGCCTAATTTTCAAATCCTGAAATGATTATTGCATCTCTGTTTGTGCTGTTCATAATGTAATAGCTAAAGACACTACACATTCTTTTAAATGAATTTATTGACTATTTATTTGATATGAGTTATTAACATTTTCTCCATCACTTTTCTAAGACTGGATGGTCAACAAATCAATGAATCAAACTCTTATTTGCTTCATTTCTGTTTCCATGGTGTGAATCAAGCATGTCAAACTCACAGCCGGCTGGTGGACTGCCACCAACCACGAGTTTGACATGCTTGGTGTAAATGATCAAGCTGTCACCAGAATAGCACTGACTGTGGAGGAGGGAAAAGTTCATGGTGACACCCCATTTTACAGTATTCCCCCCTAAAAGTTATAATAGACATAACTCATCTCCAGAGCTTACCTCACAGTGAAATGTGGTCAAAGAATGAGAAAGTAAAGAGTGTGAGGACTTATTAGCTTATATTACATGTAATTTACATGTTAACAATGGCTGTGTTTAACAACAGGCTCACAGACCTCCTCAACATTGACCCACACACTCTCCTGAGGGGCTCTGAACTGGCTCCAGCGGGCATCTGCCTCAGGCCACTGGACACTGGGCTAGACCTGCCCTCCTGGATCTTTCCAGAAGTCCAACTCAAGGTAGCCTTTTGGACCACCTGCCTCTTAGGTAACTGCTCACCCCTTCTGGTGCCAAGAGCTTGGATGGCTCATTCTTTCTCTCTTTATCCATGATTCAGGCCTTCCTCAGAGACTGTCCTGATCTTTTCAGCATTTGAAATCTTATTATTTAATATATTTTTATTGATTTCAGAGAGGAAGGGAGAGGGAGAAAGAGAGAGAGACAAACATCAAAGAAGAGAGAGAATCATGGGTTGGTCACCTCCTGCATGTTCCCTACTGGGAATCGAGCCTGTAACCGGGGCCAGTGCCCTGACCGAGAATTGAACCATGACCTCCTGGTTCATAGGTCAATGCTCAACCACTGAGCCACACTGGCTGGGCTGAAAGTTTATTATTTAAAATAAATTTTTCTGAGAGTGGTAGAGGTTGCCCTTAATTCTCTTTGCAATGATGCCTAGACTTCCATCAGTTTGGCTCCCTACTTTCATGTACGTCCAATATTGTGCAATACGTAAGCGAACTAAACAAGAAACTTTCACTCAGATCTGCTCACCGCTAGAAGGGGGTTACTTGGAATATAATCGGGGCAAAGCTTCTCTCTTACAATAACTTTCAAAGGCCTCACATCCCTATGGGGGCTCCTCAACCTCACACTCTGAGTGGTGAGCTATCACCGGAGTCGGCTTACTTCCTAATTCGGGGTCCCCCGCCACGCTCACCCTTGACTTCGTCACCTCATAAATGTGTCACTTCCAGCATCACCTTCCTTTTTCAGAGAAAGTTCTGCCCACCCTGACTCTGTCTCTGAGAAAACACTGAACTTGAGCCAAAATAAAGGAGTTCGTTTACTCCACCAACTCCCCCCGACGTGGCTCCGGCACACCAGGCCCTGTGACTGGCTCTGGGCACGAGCGGGAGAATCCTCGTCCTCTGAGAGGTTACGGACTCGGTGGTGGTTCTCAACCCAAGGAGCACGTTCAAGTTTGCAAACCTACCGAGGCGCAGGCCCCGTTCCAAACTCTTGAGGTCAGAATCCCTCAGACGGGCCGTAGGCAACGGAACTGTTGAAAGCCTCCCTCCGCATGGTTCTGATTTGGAGCCAGGACTGCAGTCCCCGGGAATCATAAATACCGAAGGGCCTTTCCCCTGCCTGTGTGTGTGTGCGGCTGGTAGACACCGGTCCCGTGGAATGAGACTCTTCCTTAACAGCCACTCAACAGGTTTTCCTCCGATTCCTGCCTGTGTCAATGGGAAAAGCCCAGGAGTCCTTTTGGGGTGTAGCACACCTCTTCCTCCTATTGGTCATTTTGTGGCATAAAGACCCTCTCTATTCCTCTAAAATGTCAGAGAGCACTGTGTTTTATGAATACAAACAATGTTAAGATTCCATGAAGGATGGGTTAATTCACTTATTTCAAAGACCGTTCTTGTATCTGTCTTTTTTTCACACATGTGCAAGTGTAGGTTAGATATTAAAAGGGGGAGGGATTACTGGGTATGAGAATTTTTTTTTAATTTGTAGAGGTTTTTTTTATCTACTTGTTTTTTGTTTTGTTTTGTTTTTAAAAAAATTTTTTTTAATGTATTTTATTGATTTTTTACAGAGAGGAAGGGAGAGGGGTAGAAAGTCAGAAACATCGATGAGAGAGAAACATGGATCAGCCTGCCTCCTGCATGCCCCACACTGGAGATGTGCCCGCAACCAAGGTACATGCCCCCGACCAGAATCGAACCTGGGACCTTTCAGTCCACAGGCCAACGCTTTATCCACTGAGCCAAACCGGCCTCGGCTATCTACTTGTTTTTTATTAGCGTATAGTTAACATACATTATATCAGTTTCAAGTGCACAACATAGTGATTCCATTTCTATATATCTTATAAAGTGCAGTTGAAATGTTAATGAACATACTGCTAAGTGGCCTTCCAAAAAGGAAATACCAAGCCACACTCCCATCAGCGATGGATGAGAAAAATAGCTTTTCTCCACAATCTTCCTATTACTCTTCACATTTCACATCTGCTTATTTTTTGCCAATTTGAAGAATAAAAATGAACATTCTGCGCATCTCACTTTTTTTTACAAATCCCTATATACGCATGAATTTGTTTCTTTATTCTTTTTATCCTGATCTGTTTCTCTCCTACTGACCTATGACCATAAACTCATACTATGTTTGGATATCTGGTAGACCCATTCTCTTTCTTTGCTCTCACTTTTATCTTCATTAAAACTCCTACACATGAATTTGAGAATCAGTTTATGATAAGCTATGAAAATTCTGGCAATAACATGAATTATAAGCTCATTTTGGAAGAATCAACATCTTTATAATATTGAGTCCAACTCCTCATAACTGAATTACTGGAAATACACTCGACGACACCCATTCACTCTAAAGAACATTTTTCAGAACACCCACATATTTCTGTTCTCATCGACTGGGCTGAAAACTTACACATCCTTTCATGATGTCTGCCCTGATTAATATTATTATGCAACTTGATGAAATGCTACAAAAACCAAAGGCATAAAAAAAAAGAATACTGTTGTTCCTACCAACCTAAATTGATGCTTTGGAAAGCCTCAGTGAAGGGAAGTGGTTAAAATTAGCTGTGAGTGAGCCATTGGTTAAAGATTGTCTCATCAATACTTTTAACTAGTAGTTTCACTTCAAAGGAAATGAAACTGGACATCTGAGATGCTGGCTTTCCGGTATGACTTATGCAAAAAAAGTCAATGAGGAACTCCCATCCATGACCTTGCTAAACATAAGACTTAAAGCTCTGATCTGCAGAAAAAATATGGGTGAATAAATGTAGACTATAGGTTAAAAGTTGCACTAAAGTATCTTAGGTATATCTTTTTCTTTAATTATTCCATGTCTTTTTTTTTTAATATACTTTATTGATTTTTTACAGAGAGGGAGAGAGATAGAAAGTCAGAAACATCGATGAGAGAGAGACATCGATCAGCTGCCTCCTGCACGCCCCACAGTGGAGATGTGCCCACAAGCAAGGTACATGCCCCCAACTGGAATCAAACCTGGGACCTTTCAGTCCACAAGCTAACGCTCTATCCACTGAGCCAAACCGGTCTCGGTTATTCCATGTCTTAAGAAACTTCTTTATGTTTCTTAAAGCTGGACTAATTCTCTGTCTCAATTGTAACAGAACCGGGGCTTTCTGCATTTCTCTTCATTAACTCTCTGGTTTCTGCTCTTCTCTTTACTAGTCATTATTCTTAATCGCTTTGTGTTCATTTTGTTGTTTGCTTGTTTGTTTTTTCTAACTTTATAAGTTCAAAAACCTTATTCATTGACTATTTTTTTGTTGTTTTGTAAATGCATTTAAGGGTATAAAATTTCCCCTAAGAATTACTTTGGCTTTTCCCCCATAGATAATGGGACCTTTATTTGTTTGCTCATAGTTCTAAATGTTCTATAATTTCCATTTTAAACTTCTTCTTTGCTGATGAATTTATTATTTTTTTAAGATGTATAGGTAAACGGTGTTTATCTAATCTCTTCTGGGAATTTTCCATGAAATCCTTCCAAATTAATAGCACCAAAAGCAAGACTGAGGCCTGGATTTGATAGTCAATGGAAATGTAAGTAGCTTAAAAGCAGAAATTATTATGTGGAAAATCGGTGTATCTGATTACAACAAAATTCAGAATTTCTGCTTAACAGTAGATACCATTGACAGATTTAACAGACAATTAAGAAAACATATTTTCAACACCTAAAGCAATATATATTAATACCAAAAATTCTTTGGAAAAAATCCATATGGGAAAGGTGGAAATTTTAGTAGGAAAATGGCAAAAGGTATGAACAGTCAAAAACTGTGAAATTCTAATGGTTAAAAAGGATATGCAGTGATGTTAAAATCCTTGAGTGTTCAGAAAAATGTCAGGTTGACAAAAGTAGAGAAGTTGTTTAATTTAAGAGGCGGGAACTCTCACCTCTAGCTGAGAGCATAGCCAGAGAGAGCCTTTTTGGTGAGCAATATGATGATGCTATGTAGTCAAACTGAGTCCACATATACTGTGACTGAGCATTCAGTTCTGAGAAAGCTACCACAGAAAGCTGCCCGCGCAATGATGAGTAGTAATATACAGTGATACCTCGAGATACGAGTTTAATTCGTTATGTAACCTTGAGGCGTGGGAAACTATGAGACGCTCGAGTCTCGGTAAACTGGTGGGTCGTGTGCAGCTGGCTGATCTGCGCAATTACTCATATCTCAACTGTTGCTTGTATTTCAAAGCAAAAATCGCTCGTATCTCAAAAATCTCTTATGTTAGGGCACTCGTATCTCGAGGTACTACTGTATCTGCATATATTATTGATTTTGGAGATAATGGGAGGAAGAAGGAGAGACAGAAACATCCAAGATGAGAGAGAATTACCGATCTCCTGCCTCCTTCTGAGGACCCAGCCGGCACCCTGGGCATGTGCCCCAACCAACCATAGCATAAACCTCGACCTCCTGGTCCACAGGATGACATTCAACTACTGAGCCACACCGGCCAGGCTGCACTGTCAGTTAGAATTCCTTTTGCAAGAGTCTACTTCTCCGTAGATAATTTCTAATGACTCTGGGCCAGTTAATATTTCACACAAGATTTGGGCAGCAGAAGTGGGGCAACCTTCACATTTAGAAAGTCATTTCTGGGCTCCGGGCACAAGAGAGGGACAGAAGTCTGGCTTCAATTAAAGGAGAGTCATAGCCTTTATTCAGCATCCCCGGGCCTTGTTCTAGGTCCATGTACATGCACGTGCACACACTAAACTCGGGTGAATGTATGTTAGTTCTGGGCTTGGCTCTTTGTAAAATTGCTGACCATTATGATTGCTGTCATTTGTCTACCTCTCCCTCCATGTTTTCTCTTCCTTTAACCTCTCTCCTCCCCTGGTTCTTTCTCCTCTCCTTCACAAGACTATGAAGACATCCTCTGATGAATTTTATTAATAACCCTAATGCCAAAGGGTTATTAATCCGCTGAATAACTCTGTCCAGAAGATGGGCCACACTGAATTCAACCACCCTTTCTAGACACATAATTGGATGACGGCATATCACTTCCTTAATGGTCCTGGTAAAAAAAAAAAAATTATAAATGAAATTGCTCTTTTTTTTTATTTTTTAAATTGCTATTCCCAGTAAACCTGCTATTATACCGAGATGAATGTTCATGTAAAGTAGAAATTACCTAATAATTCCTCCCACCACACAGCTCAGGAATTTGGAAATGGCATATCAAGGCTTTCCTACGTAAATGTATGCCATGAATCTCAGCCTCCTTAGGACACATACCAAAATGGCTTTTAGTGTTGCACAGTCTGACTCCTTCCATCTCTAATGGCTCAGCCTCGATAAGACTCAAAGGCATCGCATGTTAGAGCCCGTTCCTCCCCATCAGCCTGGAGGAACTAAGCCCAGCTCTCCAGCTCCCCGCTCTTCCAGCGTGTGTGGGTGTTTGGGGAACTTAGTTACAAGTGGCTGTCAGCAGGAAGGCTAAAACGAAGAAAAAAAGGAACTCCTGATTTATGATCCACAGGGCTGAGTCTTATTTCAGAAATGTAAAGGTTATGAGCACACACACACATGCATGCATACACATGTGCGAGCGCACACACACTACCTACTCACATACATACTCAGGCACACACATACGCAACCATATGCCACTCCACATACACACAGAGACACACGCCAGATATGCCAGAGATATGCATCTATAAACATGCACACATACATACACATGCTCAGAAAACATACTCTGATATTTATGTTCAAAAATAGAGAACACTCAAACGAATATGAACTGTTCAATGACAAGAATGTAGAACTTAGTGTCTTTTGTGATTTTAAGTGACATATAAGCATAAAAACAATATCCTTTGGGGTAAAAAATAAAACAAGAGTTATCGTACATAATAAAAGGCTAATATGCAAATTGTTCCCCTCTGGAGCTCGACCAACCAGAGGGCAGCACCGAATGAAGGAAGGTCCTAATTGGCCCTGATCACTGGCCAGGCCTAAGGACCCTCCCCATGCACGAAATTCATGTACTGGGCCTCTAGTCATTTTCATAACCACTTACTATACACCAGAAACCATTAAACTAAGCTCAGTTTGTTTGTGGCTGTTTAGAGGTTTATGTTATGTGAGAAAGGTGTGAACAATTATTTTCATTGACTTGCTGAGACGATGGTTAAATAAAAGCAATATTACTCTATTACCTGACTCTGTGAGGTTTACAAAGACACTAACCATGTTGAGAACCACATCCATGATCAAAATCCAGGAAGAAGCTCCAAGCATGAGAAGCAATGTCATTTCCACCTTTTAGCAGGTTTCAGTTACATTATGATACCCTAGAACCCTAAATCTTTCTCAGTCACTTTTTATGGTTTCCCAGTTCCTGTAGGTAGGTTCAAGCTTTCGGTTTAGCATTTAAACTTTCAAAGCAGAGTTGTTTTATAATCTCTGTCTGATCATTCCAAAATCTGCTATCTGTGCCGACCCATGTCTCCTACTGACTGTTATTTCTGCTCATTCTTTTCTCACTCCCTCGTTTCCTTTGGTGTCTAGTTATTTTTGAGTTCATGCTGATCATCGCCCTTGAAAAATAATCTGCTACCTGAGTCCTGGGAATAGTTCCCTCCACCACAGAGGCGCCAGAGACAACCTTATGCCAAGGCTTGAGATCTTGGGTTAACCCAGGTTATATGTGTCCGAGGTATAAATCTGTTACCATCTCAGGGACAAGTTTTAATTATTTTCTTACTTTTCATTCTCTTCTTCTGCTATGCTCAGCACCAACGAAGTCTTTCCTATGTCCTCTCATATTAGAGGGAAGAGAGTGAATTTAGCTCTGGTTCAGGCTAAGTACAGTGGTACCTCCAGATACGAGTTTAATTCGTTCCATAACCTTGAGGCGTGGGAAACTATGAGACGCTCGAGTCGAGGTAAACTGGTGGGTCGTGTGTAGCCGGCCAATTCGCACGATTACTCCTATCTCAAATGTTGCTTGTATTTCAAAGCAAAAATTGCTCGCTCCACTGCTAGTATCTCAAAAATCTCGTATGTTAGGGCACTCGTATCTCGAGGTACCACTGTACTTCAAATATTTTAAGTTGATTTTTCAATGGAAATGTCTTATCTGGCACTTTTCCGTCTTTGACAAAAAGATAGACCTGAATAACCTAGACTACAATACGCAGAAATAACTTACAAAAGGGCATTTTCTATTTGGAAGTTACATGAAAATACGTTTGAGTTATTATAAACTGTATGTCTCCCACAATATTCTGGAACTTTGTGGTATATGGCACATAAGTTCACATCAGTATCATACCTGAATTCTTGACTACATTGACTACAAGTGATTTATAGATAAATGATTTGGAAAATGCTAAGTTTAACTTATTTAAAACAAATTCTGGAACAATAAAACATTTATGAAATCAAGTATTATGCTATTTTATGTTTTTAAAACACACAGTGAAATAAACAAGGTATAAGAATCAACTATTCGCCGAGACTGGTTTGGCTCAGTGGATAGAGCATCAGCCTGTGGACTGAAAAGTCCCAGGTTCGATTCCGGTTGGGGGCATGTACCTTGCTTGCGGGCACATCTCCAGTGTGGGGCGTGCAAGAGGTGGCTAATCGATGTCTCTCTCTCATCGTGTTTCTGACTTTCTATCCCTCTCCCTTCCTCTCTGTAAAAAAATCAATAAAATATATTTTTTTAAAAAAAGAATCAACTATTCAAGTTTGGAAGTAAATGTAAACTCAAACCTCCATATATTTACCAGAACAGTAAAGCTGAAAAGAGCATTCTAGGTAACTAATGGTTAAGGATAGCTGTGAAGAACTTACACCATAAATAATTAGCTATGTTAATGATATGCTTTTCATCATTACTACATGAATGTGGCTTTGCATTGTGGACCAAACCCAATTAATAGTCATTTTGACGTCTTGGTGGAAATGACATATTCACAAATTTATATTTTAACACGGACATTTCTATATCTTGTTCAGTTATCTTAATGGTTCTTAGCAGTTTTATCCCACAACAGAAACTTAAGGTGTTTTTATTTATTTTTTTTTATTGATTTTTTACAGAGAGGAAGAAAGAGAGATAGAGAGTTAGAAACATCGAAGAGAGAGAAACATCAATCAGCTGCCTCCTGCACGCCCCCCACTGGAGATGTGCCCACAACCAAGGTACATGCCCCCAACCAGAATTGAACCTGGGACCCTCCAGTCTGCAGGCGAACTCTCCCAGGTTCTATCCACTGAGTCAAACCGGTTTCGGCTGAAGTTGCTTTTAATAAATTTTGTAAGTCAACAGAGAAGAAGAAGAAAAAGCAAACAAAAATAGACTTCTAAAGGGCTCTTGCATTTGCGACATTTCACACACTGTGTATCACCCATCATGCAATAGCTAGGCTTCTTGACAAAAACTCTCCATGTCACTTTCCATTATGGGAGATTTTTGAAAACACCGTGTGAGCCCTTTGCAAAAAAATGGCCTTTTAAAGGCAACGCGTCGGCTCCAGACGATTCCCAGATTCCTCCGGGGTTCTATTTTCTCCTATCACCCCACGGTCCGCTTAGATCCAGTTGACTAGGAATTCATTGAAAAGGCAGACACTCCATTTTACCTTACAAGGCAACACCTCTCGGCTTGTCTGGTTCCTTTAAGTGGGAAATATTTTTGAGGATTTGTTCTTTTCCCCCCAGTTCTCATGTCAGAAACAATAGTCCCTGAATCAAGAAAATGCCAGAGAGTTAAAAACACGCCAATGCATTTCAAAAGAATCACATCCCACAAATAAGACGGGACTGGACTGCAGTTTTACAACCCAGTCACATTCCCCTTCTACTTGCACGAGGTCATGGCACACAGGACCTGAGTTCTCCGCAGAGCTCTCGCGTCTCTTCCCTCGGAGGCTGGAGAAATTTATAGACACGAAACAGGCCAGGCCATTTCTTAGAGAATCTGCAACGCAGTTTATCCAGAATGACATCTCGGAGGTTATTTTGTCCTCCCCGGTCTCATATAAGTCATGCTGATGCAGTAAAATATTTGCAAAATTCATAACCGAAGTGCTCTGTTGTATTAAAAAAAAAAAAAAAATTAAGTACTTCCAGCCAGAGTCCTAGTGAGACCGGCCCGGGCTTCCCATTCCCCGTGAAGAATCACGACGCTTCTCTGGAGAAAAGAGGACATTTTCGTTTTATGAGCCCTGATATGAGAGAAATCCCCTCATGTGCTCACCCTCCCTTTAAGGCACCTCTGTGATTATTATGAGAAAGCTCAGGCCTCGCCGTTTGAAAACACAGCGCTTCTCAGGCCTTAAGCTCTTTATCCATCTCGGCTCTGGTTTCTAACTGCAGCAGTCACAAAGAAGATAGATCCTGTCAGCCTGTCATATTAGAGAAAGAAAGCGGTTTCCTTTTTGATTTACCTGCTACCCCTGAGCATTGCCAGAAAACCCGGCTTGCGCACGGCACACCGGGCTCATAAAAGTGTTAATGCACAAACCATCCCGTTATCCCCGCTATCTCCTCCCGAGGAGGCGGACGATGATAGAGAGAGATTGATGGGCGGGCCCCAGAGCCAGCCCGGAAATTAGTAACAGGTCTGGGATTAGAGCTCGGGGTTCCTGCCACCCACGGTTCAGGAGGAGCCCCTCCAGGTTCCAGGTGAAGCTGTGGGTGGAACGGTGGGTGGCGAGGGCACGGCTCCTCAGCCCTGGCAGCTAGGGGTGCAGAGCATCCGCGGAGACACAATCGTGGGGACAGGCAAGGAACCTGTTTCCCCGAAAGTCAGACATCCCCCGAAAATAAGACCTTGTTCTAGTTTTGCCTCTCGCTGTCATATAAGGCATCCCCCCAAAATAAGACCTCTCTGATCATAAGGCCTCCCCGAACATAAGACCTCCCCGGAACAGAAGGCCCCCGAAGCTACCGCAAGGCGTCTGACTCCTGATTTAAAGAGACCTTGCCCTGCCTGAACAGCTCCGGCTACGCTGCTGCCAATCAGGGAGCTGGTTTGTGATGACAACGACTACCGTACCATCTACAGATAATAAATTTCTTTTTTTTTTTTGTTCAACAATAAATGTGTACTGTATTTTTCTTCATGGAAAAAATAAGACATCCCCTGAAAATAAGACCTAGCGCATATCTGGGAGCTAAAATTAACATAAGACACTGTCTTATTTTCAGGGAAACAGGGTAGAAGCCTCCTGCTGTCTATTTCACCCAACAAAGGCATCTGAGGGCAGATCATGGGGAACAGTGGAAACTATTTGAACGGCAACCCCCAAACTAGAGCGTTTTTATACGCACACAGAACAATGCTGTGAGTTGTCTCCTGGAGGAGGGAATATCTGGAGAGTCGTAAACAGAGTGCAGGATGGGAGGCAGGGCCTGGGATGGCCTCAGTGCTTCTCCATGACTTTTCCGTGTGATGGCCACTGAGAGCCCACAGCGGGCTCGCATAAGCCTTCACACACACGGGCCCAGTGTCATGCACACACAGGGGGATGTTGTGAAACCGTGAAGAGTGAGAAGACCGGAAAGAAGTTACTGAGCCTGCCACTTTCCCGCAGGGTGACCGTGGGCAGGTTATTTTCCTCCCCATGACCTCATTTTTACCACGTGTGTGTCTGGAATCCAGGTTACTTAAGCTTTATGTACCCATAAGCTATTGTGAAGATCAAATGAGATGGAAAAAGACAGCATTGTTTATAAAATTGAAAACCGTTAAGTCCACTAAAGGAATTCTAATAGTTGCCTAGAAGAGCATCCAGAATCATTCTTTAAAACTGCCACCTCTTGCCCTAGCTGGTTTGGCTCAGTGGACAGAATGCTGGCCTGCGGACTGAAGGATCCTGGTTTGGTTCCAGTCAAGGGCACATGCCCAGGTTGTGGACTCCATCCCCAGCAGGGGGCGTGCAAGAGGCAGTCAATCAAGGATTCTCTCTCAACACTGATGTTTCTATCAGTCTCTCCTTCTCCCTTCCTCTCTGAAATGAATAAAAATATATTTCATAAATAAAATAAATAAAACCACAACTCTTTAAGTGATGGAGAGACATTTATGTCTCTATGATAAACTGAATGTTTGAGTTCATAGTTGTTTGATCTTAGAACTGCAGTCTGTTTGGTGGCAGGGACATGGGCTTTGGAATCAGAGACCTGAGTTCAAATCCTGGTCCTGCTACCTTAGCTATGATTCCTTTGATTAGTAACCTGGTCTCTCTGATCCTCAATATCTTCCCTTGTACCAGACAAACACCAATGGCCCCCCTAAAGACTGTTAAAAGAAAAAGTGATTTTGCATGTGAGGGTTTGGCTCAGCAGATAGAGCATCACCCTGCAGACTGAGGGGTCCCGGGTTCGATTCTGGTCAAGGGCATGTACCTTGATTGCGGACACATCCCCAGTGGGGGGTGTGCAGGAGGCAGCTGATGGATGTTTCTCTCTCACTGATGTTTCTATCTCTCTATCCCTCTCCCTTCCTCTCTGTAAAAAAAAAAAAAAATCAATAAAATATATTTTAAAAAAGAAAAAGTGATGCTGCATGTGCGGGTTTGGACCACTGCACACAGTAGGTACTTAAAAGTATGTCAACTACAATTCTTATCAAAATGAATGAAATGGAACTGTATTCACTCTTACGGACCCACACACCGGTGTAAGCAGGACCACAGGCCCTCCGGCTCAGTGCTCTGGCTTCGGTGAAGGGTAAAGATTTTGCTGTGGATGGTCTGATTCAGTAGCCCCCAGCCCGCTGTGCTAAACACAGCAGCACACCCCTCCTGTGGTGGGTGCGAGAGACCCACCTGGGGGAACCTCTGAGAAGGCAGTGTGACGGGAAGGAGGCCCGAGGGCCTAAGCCTTGGAGCCCTTGGGGAAGTGAGTTCACACCCCAGAGCAATCAGAGTCCCCAAGCTGAAGCTGTCTCTCATGAACTCATCAGGGGTCTCGCGGTTACCTAGTATGTCTTGTGCCAGGTTCAGAGACGGATTTTCCAAAGAAGTGCCACGTAAAAGCATGGTGCCTTCCTTCCAGAAACTCAATCTAGTTCAGTGGTTCTCAACCTGTGGGTCGCAACCCCTTTGGGTCGTTCGACCCTTTCAAAGGGGTCGCCTAAGACCATCGGAAAATGCAGATATTTACATTACGATGCATCACAGTAGCAAAATTTCATGGTTGGGGGTCACCACCACATGAGGAGCTGTATGCAAGGGTCGCGGCCTTAGGAAGGTTGAGAACCACTGATCTAGTTGGTCAAATAAGATTAACACTCAGGAAACAACTAAGTGACTGCCTTCTACCCTTGGCCCAGGTGAGGCCAGGCAGACCGTCGGGGCTCACTCCTAAGTAGGTGAGATGCAGAGCTCAGAAAGGCCTAGTTCCGCTGCTCTTACAGTTCACGTCCATGGCGCCCCCGGACCAGGGACCTAACTCCGGCTCCCTGAGAAAGTCAGCACAGTCCAGATGAGGTCACTCTACCACCGGTCACTGGTTGCACAAAAGATTTCCACTCCAGGTCAATGCTCATCCCGATGAAGAGGTACCGAGAAAGATGACCATCATTCCAAATCAGGTTAAAACACACCAGCGCTCACATGCGCATACACACACTCACCCCCCCCACACACACACACACACGCACACACTTCCAGCTGCTGCTTCTAACGTGACTCAGCACGCACTGGAATACAAGGGTTTCGGTCCCTCTCAGTAATTTCTATTTTTCCATCACATAAGCCAAGCGCATCTCCCTATTTCAATGGACCACATGTTCAGCCTTCAGAAGAAGCAACCCCCTATATTTTCACTATGTATTTCTCATTTTCCTATCATTTGTTGAAACTTTACTGCAACTTCAGACATCCGATTATTATTTTCCTATCTGTTTGCTCAAATTCAATTTTTTATTGATTATTTACAGAGAGGAAGCGAGAAAGGTAGAGAATTAAAAACATCGATCAACTGCCTCCTGCATACCCCCCACTGGGGATGTGCCCGCAACCAAGGTACATGCCCTTGACCAGAATCGAACCTGGGACCCTTCAGTCCGCAGGCCGACGCTCTATCCACTAAGCCAAACCAGTTTCAGCTCAAATTCAATTTTCTTCAATAGTTGTTCTTGGCATCGAATGACTTGCCTTTTATCAAATACAAGAAAAAAAGGGGTAGGTGATGGGGACTGAAAGAACCAGAGCGTTTGGGGAAGTGTAACCATTTGCTAAGCCTGACGTTTTGAAGTGATTAGCCAAGGTTGGAGACATTTCTCAAAGTGACTGTAGCGTGGAACCAAATAAAAAACCACAGAGATATTTGCAGTCTGAATGTGCTTTAAGTAACTGCATTATTACCACAGCACCTCGAGCCTTCCCCTTTTGGAAGGCTGCACATTGTCACCACTTCCTAAATAGCTGGCCTTATTAAAACACGACAGCCTCGCATAAAAATATCTCCTGCTTCGAATAATTTAATAACTGCGCTTAAAGGGGAAGATCTGGCTTTGTCCTAGCCCATCCTGTTTGGGGGTTTACCACCCGAGAGAGAGAAAGAGAGATCGATTTAAAACATGTGGACGGCATATGGACTGTGTCCCTAAGACCGTGCTTGACAGAGAGGCAAATGGAGAAGAGCTTACGGAAGGAGATGGCAGAGATCACCAACACCCTCGAAATGATATAATGAGAGTTTCAGGGACTGGGTCATGTTCAAAGGCTCAGACCAAGGAGAAACCAGGGGGTGCCTGACTCTCCCGAGTTTTTGTGCGCTGTGGTTCCTTTCAGTGATTTCCCTTGACCGTGCTCATGAAACCAAGCGGTCATAGTCTCAGTTGTGTCACTGTTCTCGTGTGAATATCCTCTTGGGATTGACTGGTTTCCCGCCAAAAGATTGCAAGTGGTCAGTTGTGTCCCTGTTGCTGTTATTTTTAATTTTTTTTAAATTACTTATTAGTTTTTAGAAAGAAAGAGAAGGGAGCGAAATAGAGAGAGAAACATCAATTTGTTGTTCCACTTATTGATGCATTCGTTGGTTGATTCTTTTTTTAAAATATATTTTATTGATTTTTTACAGAGAGAAAGGGAGAAGGATAGAGAGTCAGAAACATCGATGAGAGAGAGACATTGATCAGCTGCCTCCTGCACGCCCCCTACTGGAGTTGTGCCCACAAGCAAGGTACATGCCCTTGACCGGAATCGAACCTGGGACCTTTCAGTCCGCAGGCCAACACTCTATCCACTGAGCCAAACCGGTCTCAGCCTTTGGTTGATTCTTGCATGTGCCTGTCTGGGGGGTCAAGGCTGCAGTCTTGGGGTACGGAGATGATGTTCTGGCCGACTGAGCGTCCCTGCTATCTCTCGGCCAGCAGCAGCAACTGGTCTTATTTCCTTCCCTTCGAGGGTAGAGGCCTGTTGACAGGCAGCCTCGGGTCCAAGCTAATGATTCTATAATGAGGGTTGGGTTCCCTGGAGAAAGTGTCCCCTTAGAAGAGAAATGGGGGTGGAGGGGGTATGTTCCATATTCCCAGCAGAGTATTTGGCAGCAGGCTTTTTCCTTGCTAATTTTCCCCTCCGCAGACAATTAGAAATGAGTCTCAGGTAAGTTCAAGGCTATTTTAAGCCCTCCTCCCAGGGCAATGCTATCTAGCAAGAGACCCAAGCAAAACGCTCCTGACCGCGTCCTGGCCTTGGTCTTGGTTCCCTAATGCTCTGCTTAAAATTCTTATCGTCGCCCGATGACAGTCACCCTCTGGGACTCTGGAATGGTTGCGAGCCCGCCATTTCCTGCCATTCATCAAAACCCGGGCTCTGAATGGTCTTGACTCGCTTCAGAAATATCATCATACATCACAGTCACGCGAGTCCCCTGTGCTCCTCTTCCCCACCGCGGCGGGGTCGCCTTTCAGAGCACGGGCTCGCGCTGGGAAAACGTAGGATGGGGTGGCCTCTGATGAGACCCGTCTAATCCGAGAGAGATGGCGGGTCCTGATCGAAATTGCAGATCAACTGAATGAGCTGATCTCCCCGAAGAGCGAGGACAGGACACAACAAAACAAGCAAAAAGAGAGCGAGGACTCCAACACCCTGTGGGTTAGGAGAACACACACACACACACACACACACACACACACACACACACATACACACATGAATCCTTCGAGTCAAGGGGAACAGGATAAAGACGAAGGCAAGAAGAGAGTCCTCGGAGCCAAGTGGCAAAAAGAAAAACACAACGACAACAAACAAGCCGAGAAGACGGGATGGAGGACATGCAAATGTCGTGTTCTTGTTCCGACTTGTGGGGTACCTTCTCTCTGGTCTCAGTTTCCTCGGCTCCAGGGCCTTCCAGGACCCACATTCTGTGCTTCCGATGAAGAGACCGATCTCCCCAGAAGGCTCCCCATCATCGCTTTCCTCTCAGGCAAGGGGAGGAAATAAAACCAAAGCGGATCCTACACTGAACAGCCTCTCGGTGTCTCGGCCATTGCTTGCCTCCTGCCTGCCACCTCCCATCTCTTGTTGAGACCTCTTCAGAACCTATTTGGGCTTTAAAATTTTTTTTTCAATATATTTTATTGATTTTGATTACAGAGAGGAAGAGAGAGAGAGTTAGAAACATCCATGAGATAAAAACATCAATCAGCTGCCTCCTACACACCCCCTACTGGGGATGTGCCTGCAACCAAGGTACATGCCCTTGACTGGAATCGAACCTGGGACCCTTGAGTCCACAAGCTGACGCTCTATCCCCTGAGCCAAACCAGTGAGGGCCTACTTGGACTTCTTTGAAAAAAAAAAAAACAGAACAAATTTCAAATTCATGTCCCTCCAGAAAGGCCCAGAGCCTCCTCCAACTGGTTCTAAGCTGAGAATGGTCTGTAGCCACTTTATTGACTCTTTCCTCCTTTCATTCCAGATTTCTTAGACACCGGCTGTGTGTTTCATTCCCTCCCGGTCAGAGGTCAAGTTCGAGGTCTGTTGGACAAGCGGTCCAGACCTCACAGGTAAGGGTCAGCCCGTTGGGGGTGTCTTCTGGTCCAAATCAGAGTCCATCGTCTCTGCTGAACCCCCTCTTCCCCCATACTGTGTGCAGAACCTCGCCGGACGCACCTAGCTCGCTGCCACGAGGACGTGGCCAGCCAGTTGGAGGGAACAAAGCAGAGGGAGTGATGGCCTCTGTCCCAAGTGAAACGCATACCCAAGATGCCAACTAAGAAGCGCAGAAAGCCACTGGGAGATGTGTGCCCTGTATTTCTGCTTCGCTTTCCTTTCCAAGTCATTACACTCACCGAATTGGAAGGGGCCTCTGACTATCTAGTTATTGCTTTTTCTTTTCTTTTTTTAATATATTTTATTGTTTTTTTACAGAGAGGAAGGGAGAGGGATAGAGAATTAGAAACATCAATGACAGAGAGACATCGACCAGCCGCCTCCTGCACACCCCCTACTGGGGATGTGCCGGCAACCAAGATACATACCCTTGACGGTAATCGAACCTGGTACCTTTCAGTCTGCAGGCCGATGCTCTATCCACTGAGCCAAACCGGTTTCAGCTAGTTATTGCTTTTAATTTAACTAGGAATTATTCCTTCATTATAGAATTTTTTACGTTTTTATGCAAATGCATCACATTTTCAAATATGCCCGAATTTAATGCTTCTTATTTACACCTCAGAGTCAAGTTGGGCGATTATTTAATGTCCTAAATGCTCATTCAATTAACCATAATGCAATTAACCATATGTAATTAACCATAATTACTCAAACCAATGTTTCAAGCTCAGAATGGGAATATATGTAGAAACACAAAATGTGTGCCAATTATTGCTTTCCAATAGAAACTATACTGAATATTAGACAACAAAGAGAAATGATACTGCCTTGAATGACAATTTGTGAGGTACTATACGTGAAAATTAGATCTCTCCGGTTGCTTCTGCTTTATTTTCGAACCGTCTGCGATTTTTAAAACATGCCTTATTTCCCCTTTCTTTAGCTATCCCTTACGCCTCGCTGGTACAAATTGGTATGCCTTCGGATGAATAATTTCAGAGCGGCGCTCAAAATTCCAGTGTCACGGCGGAGAGCTTTTAACGTTTTAATTTATTTTTATGGAAAATCGCTTTTCTTGGCTTGACCTTTCCAAGTTCACATGTAATGCTACCCAAAACATGAGTCATATATCTAATGGGCTCGGCCGGGCCCCCCAGGTTCCCCCTCGCTGGGTGTGGAAAATCCCTGGCCTACACAAGACCTTTACTGTTGTAATTTACTGGCTGATAAATTAGAAAGCCAAAGCTCTGACTTGCCTAGTCCCTAACTCGGAAAGGGGAAGTGAGCTGCACTTGATTAAACCGGTTCTAAAAAAAAAAAAAGGAAAGTGATCTAAACTGCGTTGCAGTGGGGCCCTAAACCAGCTGGGGGACCCATCCGCCACAGGCCTGCTGCAGGAACTCACGTCACACCCCTCAGCGACACTCCGCCTGGGGCTGGGCTGCCGCCTCATTTAATAAGAACTTTAATTGAAGGCCACAGCGTGACAGGCTACTAGTCCCTGGGGAGACAGGGATGAAGCAACCTTGACCCAGGAAGCTCACAGTTGAGGTCGCCATCCTCCCCTGGATCTCAGGGACACACACCTGAATGTATCCCTTCAGAATTAAGAAATCAGTTCTTAATTTTATTACTTATTATTTATTTTTTTAATTAATTTTTATTGGTTTCAGAGAGAAAGGGAGAGGGAGAGAGTGATAGAAACATCCATGATGAGAATCTTTGATTGGTTGCCTCCTGCACTCCCCGCACTGGGGACAGAGCCAGCAACCTGGGCATGTGCCCTGATCGGGAATCGAACCATGACCTCCTGGTTTCTAGGTTGATGCTCAACCAACTAGCCACACCGCCTGGGCCAGAAATCAGTTTTGTGTTTTTGTAATATATTTCTTTATTAATTTCAGAGAGGAAGGGAGAAGGAGAGAAAGATAGAAACATCAATGATGAGAGAAAATCATTGATTGGCTGCCTCCTGCACACCCCCCACTGGGGATCAAGCCCACAACCCAGGTACATGCCCTTGGCCGGAATCGAACCTGGGACCCTTCAGTCCACAGGCTGATCCTCTATCCACTAAGCCAAGAGGCTAGGGCTAGAAATCAGTTCTAAGCGAACCTGGGGTTCATGGCCTCTTGGTTGACCAGAAAAAGAAAGAAAAGAAAAGATTCTGTAAATTGACTTGAGTTCAGTTAAGAAAAAACAAAACTTCTTCACAAACTAAGCTTTACCACTATCCTATTTCCATGATGCCCCCCAGGTATTGAAACCTAAAAACAAAATCCAAAAAGCGTGTCTTTTCTACCTGTAGAAAACACATTTCCCTTTCATTCGTGATTGGGTGAGGCCGTTCATGCAAAAATGAACCCTGGAAGCCGAAGCGTGAGCGTTTCAATTCCCTCCTGAGTCTTCGCTGAGCCCGCAGAGGTGCGGCTGGCCTCTGGCCGGGCAGCTCCTATTGTTTCCTTCATTGGCTCCTGAGCAAACAAAGGGCTCCTGGCACACACTCCCCGCCCCAGTCACGCGGGGTCCCGCAGCCAGAAGCGAGCCGGCCTCAAGGTCAACCAAACGCCCAACTGACGTTGTGGTGTGCAGCTTAGAAACCTGGCTTTGTATCTCCAAAACAGTTACCTTTTGGCCCATTTTTTCTCAGTTATTTCCTTCCTTCCTCCATCCCTCTTTATTTATACTGATTATAAATAACTCCTATTGAGTGCTTCTGACTCTATTAATGCTCACAATAATCCTTTGAGATAGGGACCTGAATGGTCTTCTTCCCTTTCTTTCTTTCTTTCTTCCTTTTCTTTTCCTTTCTTCCTCTTTCTTTCTTTCTTTCTTTCTTTCTTTCTTTTTTTTCTTTCTTCCTTTCTTCTTTTCTTCCTTTCCTTTTCCTTTCTTTCTCTTTCCTTTTTGTCTTTCTTTTTCGTTCTTTCTTTCCTTCCTCCTTCCTTCCTTCCTTTTTTTCCTTCCTTCCTTCCTTCCTTCCTTTTCTTTCTTTCTTTCTTTCTTTCTTTCTTTCTTTCTTTCTTTCTTTCTTTCCCTTCCTTCCTTTCTTTTTTCTTTCTTCCTTTCTTTATTGTCTTTAAACTTTTCTTTTTTTTGCACAAAGTAAACACAATCACGCTGCTCTGTTTGGATTCCGCCCCACGTGAGGAGGAAGTAAAAAATCCTGTAAGTGTCCACGGATTGGGCTCCAACTGATTTCACCAAATAATTCAAGAATCTGCAGCGAAAGAGCTCATCTTCCAAGGCCTCACCATGAAGTCTGCTTCTCAGCAGCACAGCGACAGGTAAGCTCAGAGCCAGGCAGGCAGGAGCACTTGGACTTTCTGTGTTTTCAATTACTTAGGCCAAAATGAATCACTTACTTTCTTCTTTTTTTTCATTTGGAAAGAGTTTTACTTCCCATTTCCTCACTGGACACATAATTTTGATTTATAAACCCAACAGTCCTGAGCAAAAGGAAGTTTTAGACAAAGCTGATGCCCCTCCGTGGGTTGGTGTTTTTTTTCTTTTTCCCAGTTCCCAGCCATATTTTCAGAAAGCGCTTTTGACTGGTTTTCCTGGAGAGGCAAATACAACTTGTGCTGAGCTAACCTCCTGTGTCTGCCTCCCCAAGGCCTCTGGATTCTCCTTATGCGAAGGCCTCGCCTTATAAATTCCACGGAGCTTGCTTCAACGGCAATGCGCTTTCAACTGGGATAAATCTGTCTTCCAATATTATGTCTTGTAAATCTCGCTTTGCAGGGGTATTTACAACCCAGCTACTACATGCTTACTTTATTGACGAGGAACGAATAAATCAGTTTTCCGTTGCTCTCCGCTGGCCATTGCTGATATTTTTATTTGGGGGTTGTTCAGAAGTCTCCGATCAAAGTACATAATCATAAAAACAGCCCGTGACCAGGTAATTATTTCAGAAGCAGACAGTGGAACTTAACATCTCTTTCTGCTCTCTTCTTCAAACGGATCTCTCTTTGTTGAAATGGAGGGATACAGATTGGAAGGGTAATTGGCCATAACAGCCTAAAGATAGAAAATCTACCTTCATACCCAGATGTTGCAATGGATACCGATTACAAATGACACTTATTGCTTTTGATATTATGCTTATAATAATCTTTTGAGGTAGGGACCTGGGTTGTCTTCATTTTACGGATGAGGAAACCGAGGCACAAGAAGGTTAAACACCCTGCCAAGAGGTCATGTGGTCAGTAAGTAGAAGGACCTCAACCTTAGGCTCCGGCACCCATGCTCTTAACGACTGTACCTGGTTGTGTCTGTAGCTTGAAGTGCTCAACTGTGCAACACCAAATTCTATGTCTTGGAACATTATCCTCGACCATCACATAACGATCCATCTCTAGGCCATTTTCTCTTCTTCACCTTATAACCTATGTGGCGATGTGATCTCCATTTCACAGATGAGCAAACTCAGACTAAAAGAAGTAGAAGTGCTTGCTCAGAGACTAAATGGTAAAGCTGGTTTCCAACCCCAGTCTTCTGTCTTCCTTAGGCCTCAGTTTCCTCATCTGTGTACAAAGCAGCCAAGGAATCCTCCAGTTCCCAGAGGCCTTGGGTCTCTGTCCTGAGTTATGTTTTCACTTATACGTGAACCCCTTCACGGGACGTAACTCCATGAGAACAGGAAGGGACCTAAGTCGTTGTGCCCTTGACCCCGCGTGAATGCACCGTGGGTGCTTAGTAAGTGGTTATTAGAGATGTCAATGTGCCGGGCACAGGGCTAAGTGCTGGGCATGCAAACTGCAATGAGGCGTGGCCCTCCATCACAGGGGAGGCCCCCTGCAGACCCACGGGCCTGCAAGCCCCGGTCATTACCTGGACAATGGCTCCCACTGTGCTGAAGTCCGCCCCGAGCTAATGGACTGTGACCTGAGTGATGGGTCCCGCGCTGAACAGTGTCAGGGTCGATTATTCTAGAGGCCAAGGCAAAGAGCACCCTTTGCCACGGGGAGCTCACATCATTAAAACAACATTTAAGGAATTTTATTACAATTCAAGTGACGGGTTTCTGGTGCTGTGCATCGATCAAAGTGAAACGCTCCAAGCACACCTCCCCAAACTCTCACCAGGACTCGGAGCGCACCAGAAAAGAGAGCTGTGATTGACAGGAAGGCCACGCCTGATCTGTTTAGCTCCGTCCCAAGACAAACTTGACCGGCGCTTCATCCCCCGGCGGATAAACCTATGGCAAGGTGTTGGTTTTTCTTTCCCTCCCATCTCGATGAAATCGTTGAGTGATTTTTTATGGTATTGACATCCGGCTGTGAGGCTCAGCTTACATAGGGTTGCCAGATTAAATACAGGAAGTCCACCTAAATTAAAATTTCAGATGAGCCCCGAATAACTTTTCATAGAAGTATGGGCCATGCAGTAGTTGGGATATACTTTAGGAAAGTATTCGTTATTTACCTGAAATTCCAATTCAGGTGGGCACCCTGTATTTTTATTTGCAACATGTGGAAACTCTAAGTTGATTGCAAAAATCAAGCAAATAACAATTCTCCTTTATATTGCCCATGTGAGACCGGGTGAGATACAGAAACCAAAGGAAAAATGGGAGACTAGGCTTGGGGTAGGGTCTGTCGTTTGGAGAACACAGACATATCAACCCAGATGCTGTCCCTGCCATTCTTGGGAGCACCACAGCAGAGGATCATTTGGAGTATTTAAGGGTAATTGTTAAGAGGTAGGCTCTGCACCCAGACTGCTGGGAATAAAATCCAGCCTGCACCAGTGATGAGCTGTTTGATTTTTCACAAAATGGACATAAAAATAGTAGCTATCTTATAGGATTGTGTGATGATTAAATGACTTACTATAGGGACATTAGTGGTTAATCTATGTATATAAAAGCCTAAGCAACCGTTATGACCAGTCAACCGAACAACCAGTCTACTGGTCACTATGATGTGCACTGACCACCAGGGGGCAGATGTTTAACTCAGGGGCCAGCTGGCAACCTCCCATGGTCCTCCCTTAGCCAGCCAGCCCCAAATCGGCCCCAATTGCCGGCCAGGCTGAGGGGCAAATTCGTGCACTGGGCCTCTAGTTCTTTACTAAATGTCTATCATCACAGCCACCATCACCATCGCCATTCTTCAACAGACAAGCGAGTCTTCAACTAGCTTCAGTTTTTCCTGTGGATGTCTCTGTTTTCTTATCTAAAACATCAAATTGGTTCAAAATAGCTGGTTCTCTATTGGCAGAGTTCGCTCTAGAAGTCTTCGCAGAAGGAGGTGGTGAGGGTTGGACATGGCACTAAAATGACCAGCTGAAACACGAAAGCCCAGCTGTAAGATTCAGTGGAGACAGCTGTGCAGACCGCTTCAGCCTTCCAGAAGATGCGCTGGTGAAGAGTTAGCAGTTCATGAAGTGGGGTTCAGAGGTGACTCAAGCATCCATCCACCCATGAGTAAAGACAGCTAACCCACTGCTGGCTTGTTTGCTTGCGCCTTTAAACCCACACCTTCTGCCCAAATAATTGGAGTCCAGCAGTAATTCTCACTGGAAGGCTGCGAACATGTGGGGAGGAATGTCACTTTCAGGGGCTCCGGTAGCCCCGGTAGCGTGTTGTTAATTTTATGCGCGCGGAGGACTGCTGAAAAGCAAGGAGCACTTGTGGGGAGCCGGAGAAAGGTCTCTGGAGGTCGCTCCACTGGGTGATTGAGTGTCCCTGCCCGACGCTTTTCAACAGTCACAACCAGTTTGATATGCGAGCTGCACGCTGCACACTACTGTGACCTTCTGACTCCACTGGGCAACCCCAGCCTTCCCAGAATTCTTCACCGCGCCTCGGGAACACTTGTAGGATGCCAGAAGTTTTAGCTAAAAATACCATATTTACACACAATGGGATTTCTTTAAGCTCTCTTCTGTGATTTATTTTGTAGTCTCAACATCATAAAGATTTTTTTAAATATATTTTTAATGATTTTAGAGAGAAAGGGGGAGAGGAGAGAGAAAGAGAATCAGCAATGATGACAGAGAATCATTGATTGGCTGCCTCCTGCATGCCCTCTACTGGGGATCCAGCCTATAACCCGGGCATGTGCCTTGAGTGGGAATCCAAACGTGACCTGCTGGTTCATGGGCCAGCACTCAATGACTGAGCCACACTGGCAAGGTCATAAGGACTTTTTAAAATAAAATTAAGCCCTATAGTATTCTGTTCTATTCAGGTTATATACAAATCTGACACCTTGTGAGAATATTTTGATTTCTTTTCAAAAACATCTTAACATTGCTTTCTAATCATTCATTCAGAACAGCTTCAGAATCTACGTGGACTTGACTAGCACTTCTTTCTCCACGGTGTGAAGGGTCTTACAAATACAAAGGTCGGTGAAAATAAAATGTTAATGACTGCACAGGTGCAATGACAAGAAAGACCTTTAAACGTCTTTGCAGGTAAGGATCACTTAGGAAGCGCTCAGAGGTTGCAGTATTCACTGTGCTAGAAACTGGAAAATGAGAAGTGGGTTAGAATTTCCCCATACTGCTTTGTTGTATACTAAATATGCTTTGCATAACTTCAAGCACACCTTCTAACATTTTCTTCTAATATATTTTTTTTTAATCCTCACCCGAGGATATTTTTCCATTGATTTTTAAATATATATATATTTTTTTTAACAGAGAGAAAGGGAGAGGAATAGAGAGTTAGAAACATCGATGAGAGACATTGATCAGCCGCCTCTTGCACGCCCCCTACTGGGGATGTGCCCGCAACCAGGATACATGCCCTTGACCGGAATCTAACGTAGGACCTTTCAGTCCACAGGCTGACACTCTATCCACTGAGCCAAACCAGTTTCGGCAATGATGAAAGGGAATCATTGATTGGCTGCCTCCTGCACAACCCCCTACTGGGGATGTACCTGCAACCCAGGCATGTGCCCTTGACCAGAATTGAACCTGGGACCCTTCAGTCTGCAGACCGACGCTCTATCCACTGAGCCAAACTGGCTAGAGCTCCATTGATTTTTAGAGAGACTGGAAGAGAGAGGGGAAGACAGAGAGAAACACTGATGTGAGAGAAACACATGGATTGGTTGCCTTCTGCACGTGCCCTGACCAGGGCTTGGGCCAGAGGAGCCTGCAATCAAAGTACGAACTCTTGACTGGAATCAAATCAGGGACCCTTCGCTCCACAGGCCGATGCTCTATCCACTGAGCCCAAACGGCTAGGGCGAAGCTTGTACTTTTCTAATGCTCCTTAATACCGCCATAGACTTTAATCGTGTCAGTGCTGGGAAAGATAAAAGTCTTAAGTCTTCAGAGCCAATAGGACAGATCACAGTACGGATCGCAATGCCCACAAACACCGTGACCTAGCTTTGCCATGCGGGGCCGTCAGCTGTGAGAAGCTGTCTGTCTTGTCTTGCTTTCTCCAGCGCCTGTCTGGTTTGAGTTTGTTTTTGAGCAAGACCTGACCCTTTCAGCAAAGATGCTGTAAGCACATTGTCCTACTTGCCTTCACCCCTCCTGTTTATTTATTTTTTTTTAATATATTTTATTGATTTTTTACAAAGAGGAAGGGAGAGGGATAGAGAGTTAGAAACATCGATGAGAGAGAAACATCCATCAGCTGCCTCCTGCACGACCCCTACTGGGGATGTGCCCACAACCAAGGTACATGCCCTTGACCGGAATCGAACCTGGGACCCTTTAGTCCGCAGGCCAACGCTCTATCCACTGAGCCAAACCGGTTTCAGCCACCCCTCCTGTTTAGAAAACTGTAGAACTGCCCTTCTGACCATTCATGCGTTGCACTTCTGTGAGGCTTTGGGTTGGTGGTTCAGAAAATTCTCGACTACAGCCGATGCTCCATGATGCCCTCAAGCTTTGCCGTTTCGAGCAGGGATCCAGGCCCGCTGCTGCGGTTACTGTCCATGGCGTGCTGGCCAGCTGACTCTCAAAAGGAGCAAACAAGCCCGGTGTGCGGCCTTCGCTGATTTCCATGGTGTAAAGAGGCCCGGCAAAGCCAATGTCAAGTTCCAAATGGCTTAACTACCGGCTCATAACATTCCTGAATATTTAATCATCTGCTCTCTCACATCCATAAAACCGGCGCGGGCACCCCAGCTGGAGCTCTCATCAATAGCGTGTCTGTAACACTATGAATTACTCCCTTACACCGAACATTCGCTGGCTCGGGGTCCTTCATCTTGGCACCGGCGGATTTATTTTTAATTTTCGTTCACATGAAAGGGTACCTGCTCCGTATGAGGTGCTAGGTTGGTTCTGGGGGCGGAATGCAAAGACCTGAGCGTGGTTCCTGATTTCCAGATCCCACAGGCCCCGAGAGGACAGGCAATATTTCAGAAATGCAAATGGGACCGTAAAAAGCCCTGTCCTGAAAGCACAGAGTTAAACAGAAGAGAAAGAAAACGGGAGAGAAAGAAAAACCATGTGAAGATAGCAGAGGGGAATACTTCTATTTCTAACACTTTTAGATCCAGTGCAAGCTAATCAGTGAACTTAAAAAAAAAAAAAAAAAAAAAAAGAACCGAGACCGGTTTGGCTCAGCGGATAGAGCGTCGGCCTGTGGACTGAAAGGTCCCAGGTTCGATTCCGGTCGGGGTCATGTACCTTGGTTGCCAGCACATCTCCACTGTGGGGCGTGCAGGAGGCGGCTGACCGATGTCTCTCTCTCTCATCGATGTTTCTGACTTTCTGTCTCTCTCCTGCTTTCCTCTCTGTAAAAAATCAATAAAATATATTTTTAAAAAAATAGAAGTAGAACATTGGTGCATGTGCTTTTAGTTAAAATTAAGGAGAAAGGAGGGATTACAGCCAGACGTGAAACTTTGACCAAGTCTTCCAAAAGATGAGCCGGGGATTCTGCCCCCAAATGACGGATAATCATAGCGAGTAAAACATCCCTTTTTCTACTTCTAACATCAAAGCCATATTTCTTTCTCTGTTCCTACCGTTGAACTTGAACTTGATCATGCGACTAGATCAGCACTGTATTAAGTTTCACAGTCTCCAAATGTTGCAAGATATCCTCCACCCAACCTCCCCCAATAGCATTGCATCAGAAAGCAGCTCTGCGGAGTCCTAACTATTACACACTTCACACGAGGCGGCCCCTTTAAGGTGTCCCATGCAGGTTACCACATCTGAACGCGCGTTTCTCCTCTTTCCTGGGCACTTCTCTCCCTTAAGCTCCACTTCCTAAGAAATCCTCCTGGTGATGTCAACCCCAGAAAAAGGAGAAGTGCCGCCTGCAATGGCTGTGAGCGGAGATGCCCTGGAGGAATGAGAAGGGCACCGGGCTCATGGGATGCTGGTGGCGGAGAGCCAATGAGGGCAAAGACTTCCTGGGAAGAAGCCAGAGCACATTCTGGAAAGAAAGAAAATGAGGCATCACGGAATGATGACAACGTTGAACCCAGAGGTGAAGGAAAAAGAAAATGATATCTAATACAGGAAGAGTCTTCATGGTACAAAGCTGGGAAATCCAGGATGGACGCAACAGATAAGACATTTGTCAAAGTCTCTACCCAAACAACACACCTGGTAAGGAGACAAATGAAAACAAGGCAAGTGAAGACCTAAATGGGAGGCCAGGGGGAGAATACAGAAAAAGGCAGGTGGGTGACTCCTGAAATAATCCATGAAAATGTCAAATAAACATAAGCAAGTTTGAAGACAAAGCAACGCTGGAGAACCCACAGCGATAGCACCAATAGGACAAAGCAGATGGACACCCTCACAGTGATGCCACAGGAGCATTGGAGAGGACCTGTCTCCTCAGCTTGGCACACTCCGAGGGCGGCCGTGAGACCAAACGGCCAGTTCCCCACCCCCTCCATCATCCTCACTTGGCGAGAAAAGCTAGACTCCAGGAGAAAACAAGCAACACTCTTAACTGCTGCCTTTTGTTTTTTTTTAATATATTTTTTTGATTTTTTTACAGATAGGAAGGGAGAGGGATAGAGAGTTCGAAACATCGATGAGAGAGAAACATCGAATAACTGCCTCCTGCACGCCCCCTACTGGAGATGTGCCCGCAACCAATGTACATGCCCTTGACCGGAATCGAACCTGGGACCTTTCAGTCCGCAGGCTGACACTCTATTCACTGAGCCTAACCGGTTTCGGCTTTATTTTATTTTAAAGAACCAGGTATAATTGGGTAGTGGAATTTCCCAAAAGTGTAATAGAGGTAATAGAGGTACGGAGCAGACTAAAAATAGTAAATATCCATTAAACTCAATAAGCTTTTGAACCTTGACTCAATTCTTTAGGAGGGTATGCCCGCAATATGCACCGAAACCAGAGAGCGTGACCATGATGAAGACTGAATATCATCGTCTGTCATATCTTGACAATGAACCCTAAAAAGCTTTCACTTGGGACAGTCCCACCGGAAGAGCTTTCCTTATGGGAAAATGCTTATGGAGAGCACACCAACCAACAGCCTTTACTAGCCAACACTGCGACAACCTCAGACTTTCAAAACAGCGAGCTGAACCTGACTCTGACTTGGAACATTCTGGTTCAAGTCCTCCCCCGCCCTCCGGGTGAGTGTCTGAGTTAGAGATTATGTGCGTGGAGAGGCGACTAAGATTTGACTAAGCAGTTCAAGTCTGATCCAAATGCCCCTGAACATTTAATTTCAGCTTCCAG
This sequence comes from Lasiurus borealis, assembly GCA_004026805.1. Taxonomy (NCBI): domain Eukaryota; kingdom Metazoa; phylum Chordata; class Mammalia; order Chiroptera; family Vespertilionidae; genus Lasiurus; species Lasiurus borealis. Next base: position 75,733 of record PVJN01003244.1, read on the forward strand.
GGAGGGAAAAGGCATTTCGCATGCAGAAATGATGGGGTTCGGAGGCTGAATCTGGCAGCCTGCACGGCCACCTCTGAATAGACCTTCCAGATGAGGGTGTATGGCCACAGAGTTCACGGAGGTGTTAAGTACAAAAGCATTCCTGGAAAAAAAAAAGATTTTTGGAATGCAGGTTTTAAAATTATACTTCTGTGAAATTGGAGGGACACCTAAAAAAAGACACCAGAGCTGCCTGCTGTGACAGATACCACAACTTTGTCCTTGACAGGACCCCATTCTGGCAGGGATGCCCGTGAGGAACCCTATCTCTATCTCAGTCTCATGCACCTGTGGCCTCCTGTGACCACCAAGAGAATAAAGAAAACTCAAAGAAGGGACAAATGACCATCTTTCCCGACTCTCTGGCCATGCCCTTCTCAGCGGCAGTCAAAAGTTTATATGGCCAAAACCAGTTTGGCTCAGTGGATAGAGCATCGGCCTGTGGACTGAAAGGCCCCAGGTTCGATTCCGGTCAAAGGCATGTACCTTGGTTGTGGGCACATCCCCAGTGTGGGGCGTGCAGGAGGCAGCTGATCAATGTCTCTCTCTCATCAATGTTTCTGACTTTCTGTCCCTCTCCCTTCCTCTCTGTAAAAAAATCAATAAAATATATTTTTTAAAAAATTTTATATGGTTGGAGAACAACCAGAGGCCAAGGATACGTCCATGAGAGTCTCAAAACCCAGACACTTTGCAAAGATGATTTGCTCACCATAATCGATTTGGTCATCTTGAAATAAATTTTCCAGACTGTATCTTCTTAGGCTATTCTTAATATCTTTATGTCCTTCATATAGACTGACCATAAAGACTCTCCCTGAAAAATCCACTGAACCGCTTCATTCTCTCCGTTTCCTGAGTAAAACATAAATTGGGGCCTTCATTCAAGTCACTGCGGTTAAGGACAAATCCTTGGTTGATGGTAGACCAGATGTCAAATCCTAGTTCTGCCACATGTGAGCTCTGACGCTTTGGACAAGTGACATCAACTTTATAAGCCTGGGTTGCTTCATTTGTAAAATGGGGGGAAGAGGGGTAATAAGTTTACTTCACAGGATTGTTGTGAATATCAGATTAGCTGACACATAGAAAGTACCCAGCACAGTGTGTGCCATAGACTATAACAACCAACCAGTGTTCCGTGTTAACTGATTTCACTGAACGGTGCTAAGAGTTCCCCACAAATAGTACCCAGACCCTTTCAATTACTTCAACCGCTTGATCACGTGGTGGGAATTTGTACTTCAGGTTGTGATTTCATCCTACAAACATACATGATAATCACATTGCCTGCTGCTAAGAGTGTTCCTCAATCACGTGGGAGAAACAGATACACATGTTATCTGACACTATTCCAGTCATCCTGCGTCCCTGTCAGGAGCTCTTACTGGCCCCGGTCCTGACCGGATTTTGACAGGTTCTAGGATGTCAAACATGTTTATTAGCGTTCGTTTTCACCCTTAGCCTGTTAAGAATTTGCTAATTAAAGGGACGAGTCCCATTTCCCATCAGTCCCTGGCATCGAGTTGCCCGCATCGTTTCTGATACGGCAACCGCCTGCCTCTCAGATCTCTTCCAAACTGTCATTACCTCGGGCTCGGCCTCCTCGGCATTGGCCAAGCTCCCTGAATGCAAAATGGCCCTCTCAGTTCGAACCCCATTAACTGAATTCCTTCCCAGGCACACTCCCTCGCAATTAGCTTAGGAATTCGGGGCAGAGGAAACAGTCTCTCAACTTCGGGGTCAGGTTGCAATCGGGGCTCTTCCAGAAACTGGATGCTTCACTGGAGTAAAACAACCTCATCGTCCTCAGTTTTTTCGCCTACAAAATGGGGGTAAAGCTGAGACCGGTTTGGCTCAGTGGATAGAGCGTCGGCCTGTGGACTGAAAGGTCCCAGGTTCGATTCTGGTCGGGGGCATGTACCTTGCTTGCGGGCACGTCTCCACTGTGGGGCGTGCAGGAGGTGGCTGATCGATGTCTCTCTCTCTCATTGATCTTTCTGACTTTGTATCTCTCTCCCTTCCTCTCTGTGAAAAATCAATAAAATATATTTTTTTAAAAATGGGGGTAAAGTTGGTAAAGGTTGGCATGAACCATTATGAGTGTTTCCAGCTCTGAGAGTCTATGATTTAGTTTAATGTTCTTCAGACTCAAGTTCACACATATTTCTCTAGCTCTAGGTTAACGTCACTTTCTATAGAATCCTCTAAAGATGCCTTTCCTCCCCAAAACAATTCATTGAGTCCCTCACATAGAAAAATGGTGTGAATGGACATCCCTGTACACAATTATTTTCAGCAGCATAAAAATCGTATACTTAAAAAATTAATCAGAAAGTCACCCATCCCCAAATTATGTAATAAATTCAAGGTTAGAGTTTTTGTTATCAAAATCCAGCCATCTACTGCCTCTAACACACGCAGAATCCACCACTGAAAAAGGGCTGATAATGGCTAAGTTCCCAGCATTCCCCACGCCACCACCTTCTCTGGCTGGTTGGGAACTCTTAGGAAACACATTTCTTAATGTCTTCATTTAGCCTTGACCAATGAATCAGAAATCTGAGTAGTCCGCTCGCTTGGCAAGGCTCTTGGAAATGCGTCGAATTCTTTGGAAACTTCCTAAGGAAGGTTTGGGTCCGGTGTAAATCTGGAGCAAATGATGACAGTGGTTCGTTCCTCTTTTAGCAAAGGCAGGGAGATACGAGCAGGGCTGGGTTCAGCAATGATGACTAAGCCAAACGAAGTTCAGTATGCCAGGCTGTTAGCACAAAGCGACTATTATTGCAAGTCATAACAGTTTTTCAGTGGCCTAAGGCTTGGAAGCTTCTGGAATCTTGGGGTGCGGGGGTGGTAATTTCCTAAACTCACACACACGATTAGATTGGTGAGAACACGGATCCAGACTTTCCATCAGAGGGAAAAGGGAAAATCACTCACTCAGTTTCTCTTTGGAGTCTTTCTCCCCAAATGTCCTTCAGACCAGCTCCGTGAATTCCAACACTAATGACATTTTCACATCCATGCTCCAGTGTCACGATTCTTTCTTATGCTCTCTGGCTACACGCTCACAAAATTTCATAATTCTCCTGTGACTTTAGTAGAAAAAATATGTCCATAATATTTGGACTCCCATTTCTAATTACTGTAATTCATAAACTCCAGAAGTTCCTTAACTTTGCTGAAACGGATCTTTCCTAAAAATGGCTGTACATGGCTGTTTCACATTACATGCACATTTTTTTAGTGGAGGCCAGGAGTCGGCAAAGATCTTTATAAAAGTCCCAATAGTAAATATTCTTAGCTTTGTAAGCCATGAGGTCCCTTCCAAGGTAGCTCAGAAGCAGCTTTAGACATCACTAACTGGGTATGGTTGGGCTCCGATAAAACTTTATTTAAAGAACATTTGGCCCGAGGGTTATCATTTGCTGACCCCTTGGATGGGCACTCTTTCCATAAAACAACCGAATCAAGTGATTTGAGACCTAATCTAAAAATGGGTTGGGTTTTTATTTATTTGTATTTTTATTCTGATACAGACAAGAAAGTGGAGATGTAGCTGGACTTAGATTTTCTCATAAGGACTGGAAATTTAAGCATGGTTTTGTTAAGATACAATAATCACCAACACTGATTTAAGGCTTTACAATATATTTTTTTAAATGTATTTTAATGATTTCAGAGAGGAAAGAAAGGGGAAAGATAGAAACATCAATGATCAGAGTCTTTGATTGGCTGTCTCCTGCACGCCCCCTACTGGGGATTGAGCCTACAACCTGAGATGTGCCCTGACTGGGAATGGAACTGTGACCTCCTGGTTCATAGGTCGACGCTCACCACTGAGCCATGCCAGCTTTAGAATTTATGGAAGTTCTTTGACATACTTTATTGCATGGATTCATCAAAAGAACCCCATGAAATAACTTTTTGTTCCTACTTATTTTGTAGAGGAGGAAACTAAGAGTTTCGTGATTGGCTTTGAAAGTGAGCCCAGGTCTGACACCAAAATTTCCCCGTCCCCCAACTAAATCACAGCAAAAATAGCGTCGTGCTTTGAAACAGGAGCCTGACGACATTATGAGGAAATTTCAGTCCACCAAGTCGTGGTGCCTTTCAGGTGACATTTTTTCACTGAAGGCTCAAATCTACAAGCAAAACTGCCAGTCAACGCAAAGCTACAGGTCAGCATATGCTCTTACATATAACAATATCCAGTATGCCATGCCCCAATTCACATCATACAATGCAGTCACAAATTGAAAATAAGGCGGATCATAATAATCTCTCAGCAAACCTTCCCTGGTTCCTAGCAGGGACCAATTCCTTTTGCTCAATGCCAACTTACTGTGTCCTAACGGTCCATTTTAGAATTGTTTCATCGTGAACAACATTCTACATCAGTGGTTCTCAACCTTCCTAATGCCGCGACCCTTTAAAACAGCTCCTCATGTGGTGGTGACCCCCAACCATAAAATTATTTCCATTGCTACTTCATAACTGTAATCTTGCTACTGTTATAAACTGTAACATAAATATCTGATATGCAGGATGTATTTTCGTTGTTACAAATTGAACATAATTAAAGCATAGTGCTTAATCACAAAAACAATATGTAATTATATAGTGTGAAATATTTATTTCTAATTACAAATAAATGAAAATTTGTCTTGAATCGTGGTGTAGCATGGGTAACAGTCTTCATATGACAACAGTAAACTACATTTTGCTACACCGAGAAGCGGTGTGTTGGTTCCTAAGACCACGGGAAATAGGTGTTTTCTGATGGTCTTAGGCAATCCCTCTGAAAGGGTCGTTCGACCCCCAAAGGAGTCGCGACCCACAGGTTGAGAACCACTGATTTAGAACAACATTTCAATGCATTCGTTCACCCTTTCTGTATTACTGCTCCACGTGTCAGAACCTCGGGCCCTTCTCCAAGCCTTCATGGCCAGAGGATCATTACTGAAATGGTTGTGTTATCACATCTCCCCGTTTCTGCAAACCTGGAGCTTGACTGGAATCTCAGCCTGAGGCAGGAATGCTTCGGGGGCTGCTAAGTGACCTCCTCGATGCTCCTCCCAAATGTTAGTGTCAGTGCAAGCTGAAGCGAGCGAATGCCAAATTTTATCATTTTTCTGAAGGCTGTTCTCCTCGAAGAAAAAATAAATAAAACAGAAACAAAAATTCCAATGGTTTCGCCTTCTTTTCTTTGATTAATGTCAGGCCGCTTTCCCGAGGCACAACGCCATTCTTCTATTGTTCTTACTACGAAGAGGATCGTTTTTAAATTGATGGTTGTCGATTTTTTTAAAAATGTTAATACATTCTCCAGTCTTGCCTCTCAGGGCTCATTTTTATTGGCTATTCAACTTTTATCTCTCCAGCCAAATATGTGTGCTTCTGCCCCTGTCTTTTCAAACTGTGCTTAACTAATTTAAGGATAAAGGGGTTTTATTTCATTATTTTCATTAATCACTCTGTTTTCCATAAAAATTAAATAAAGTATTGGGTGGTTCTGCAGGTGGTAGTTTATTTCAGAGAGAAGGCTTATAACCCCTTCTGCCCCTTAAGGGGTATGTGACTGAGCATGAATCTCTAAACCCCTGAAAGCCTCACTTTCTAATTCGGATTCTCCTAAATGCAGATCTGAGACAATGACCTTGGGGCGGAGGGCTTCCTGGAGGTGGTGTCCGCAGTAAGTGATTTCGGGAACACTATGAGTTAGTAGAGATGAGAAACAGGGCGGGGATCACCAGTGAGCTGTTCACTGCTCTGACAGCTGGGCCTCCGTCCACCCTCCCACCCCGCCCAGAACTCTCTGAAAGGCTAAGCAGATGCCAAAACCGGTGTGGCTCAGTGGATAGAGCATCGGCCTGTGGACTGAAAGGTCCCAGGTTCGATTCCGGTCAGGGGCATGTACCTTGGTTGCAGGCACATCTCCAGTAGGGGGCGTGCAGAAGACAGCTGATCGATGTCTCTCATCCATGTTTCTAACTCTCTATCCCTCTCCCTTCCTCTCTGTAAAAAAAAAATCAATTAAAAAAAAAAAAAAGACTAAGCAGAACTCCCCTCAGAACTGTCCTACGGAGAGGTGACAAGGTGGGGTAGGAGTCCCTCATTCATTGGGGATCACTCCAGAACGGTTAGCTCTCCCGTACTTCTGCCCTGCCCCAAGGTCAAAGGACACCGGAAGCTGACCTAGAGGAGAAGAAGCATCTTCAGGTAACTTGCCACATGAAAGAAAGGCGTATGGGCAGGCCCAACCAGGGCTTGCTCCGCTCCGTGAGAGCAAACACACTGGCCTCCATCACCTCCTGAGATGGCCAGGAAGATGAATCCCAGCTAATACTTACACACCGCTCTCCATTCACAGAGCGTTTTCCCAGGCATTGTGTAACACATTCCTCACCCGTTCCTGGAAGGATGCTCTGTCAGGACGGTCTCCAATGGCCGCAGGCAGGGCTGGGGCTCGGGAAAAACAAATGACTGCCTCCCATCACAAAGCGAGCCACCAGCCAAGGCGGGATTTGAACCGGGGTCGTAGCCGCTGTACGTGTGAGTGTTCTTTGTCAAATACAAAGGCCCCTGAGCCTGTAAGGCACGGTTATTCCTCAGGAGGCGTTACACCAACAAAACGAACTCCTAAGTAGGAATTCTTCCTATTTATCAACGATATAGATGGACAGATAGATCGGTTTTAATCCATTCATAGAATGAAAGCATGAAGGACACAGACAGGAGTGCCTTCTCGCCCTGGTGCGGTGTGGCCTGGCCAATTAATTGGGTGAAACCGTATCCGTGTGATTAGCTGCTCTGGGAGCCCCTTAATTAATTATGTTAAGACGGGAGCAGGACAGAAGCCAAGCCCACCAAGGCGCACCCAGGGACAAAGCCAACAGAGGGAAATGGGGGCTTAAAAGCACATCGAGAGCCCCCCACCCCCACCCCCATTCGTGTAGACTCGCTACTCACACTGCTTTTCTCAATGGAGCTAGTAAAGAAAATTAAATTAGTTCACAGCCTCCGAGTGGCCTCGGTCACCGGAGAGGGAGAGCCGAAAGGGACAAAAAGCTGAGCCACCATTGCCTCAGGTCAAGGCGCTTTGATTCGCCAGGAGAGGGTCATAGACCTCCTGCGAGGAGGCAGAGGCCCGGGAGGAAGGCGGGCGGAGAGCCCCGATCTGCGTGTTTACCGGGCAGCCTGTTTGCATTAACCGTGTTGACGTTGCCGACTTGTTCTGAAATGATTCCCGCGCCAGCGAGCAGGCAGTCGCTTTGGGGTTTTGCTCTGAAGAGTCCTGGCCCATTTCCTCTGCGCTCTGTACATTGATTTTCCCCTCATTTATTAGATTTCTGAAACAGGCCTCCTGCCCGCAGGTCTCTGGGCAGGGCTTCAAGACGAAATGCTACAATTACATGACGCGCGGCGGCCAGAGAATAGGATTTCATGTCAAGGGGAGGGTGGGGGAGGCGGGAGGGGAAGGGGTGTATCGGGAGAGTCAGTGCCACATCAGGAAGGTAAATCCTGTCCCATACCTAATAGGCACTGGGCACAAGGAGATATTTGCTGGACTCGGAAAATTAGCAAAACTCTTACAAGCTTGAGGTTGGATTTAAACTAAGATGCTAGCAGTTTAAAGTGGCTCAGAGCCCCAGCCGGTTTGGCTCAGTGGATAGAGCATCGGCCTGCAGACTGAAGGATCCTGGGTTCGATTCCATTCAAGGGCACATGCCCGGGTTGTAGGCTCAATTGCTGGTAGGAAGCATGCAGGAGGCAGCCGATCAATGATTCCCTCTGATCATTGATGTTTCTATCTCTTCCTCTCCCTTCCTCCCTGAAATCAATAAAAATATATTTTTTAAAAATAAAATGGGTTATAAAGCTGAACCAAAAACCATCCCTCACCCCTAGGATGTGGCTTTGTATCTATATTCAGGAACGCTCCAAATGAGTCTGGACTCATCATGTGAAGACAGGACTGATGAGTGTAAAATGGAGAAGGACTGGTCACAGTCATAGCTAACATCCATTGAGTGATTACCACATATCAAGCCCTGTGTTTTATGGCTAAAGGCGTCTCCATCTCATCCACATAAGGCCATTTTGAGGGTCATTTTGTCACTGAGAGCCCTGAGGCACAGAGAGTTGGGGTGATTTCCCAGAGTCACACAGCAGGTAGGTGGAGGGCGAGGAGGAACTCAGTCGGACACTGGAGAGGGCTGTAGTGGGTGGACTGCGGGGGCCCAGAAGGATGCCCATACCCACTTGAAGGGCTTGACCGTTTAGATGGCACCTTTTTGGCACCTCAATGACATCATCACAATGAACTTAAGAGTGGAGGGAGCTTTTCCCTCAGCTACTTTTTCTCTCTTCTTTGGGGTAGGATACAACAAAAACACAGAAACAGCCGAAACCTGTTTGGCTCAGTGGATAGAGTGTCAGCCTGTGGACTGAAGGGTCCCAGGTTCGATTCCGGTCAAGGGCATGTACCTTGGTTGTGGGCACATCCCCAATAGGGGGTCTGCAGGAGGCAGCTGATCGATGTTTCTAACTCTCTATCCCTCTCCCTTCCTCTCTGTAAAAAAAAATCAATAAAATATATTTTTTAAAAATGACATAAAAACAAACAAACAACAAAAAAAAAACACACACAGAAACACCTTACAGGCCTCTCCTCCCCTAATTCTGCCAGGTCTTTCCCTCCTTCCTTTCGGGTCACGTGGTCTCTTCTTACGTTAAGGGACAATGTGGTGGCCCAGCCAATAGGGCTGCAGAGACAAACAAGTATCCAGGGACAGGCTCAGACGCGACACATATTTTGGAGTTAACCAGACAGATAAGTTAAAATAGCCATGATTAATATTTAAGAGTTCTAATGGGGAAAAAATGACAATGTATAAAAATAAATGGATAACATAGCAGAGATAGAAACTCTAAGAAAGAATCAGAGGCAACGTTAGCAATTCTGGACCTCATTATGAGGGTTCACTCCTGAGATATTAGCTCAGATGTTCTTGGTTTTATTCTCTGCTTTTTACACACACAAAAAAAAACTAAAACTAAAATGGAAATAAATAATGGTTTTGATAGGCTGACAGGAAACCAAACACAGCTGAGTAAAGAACCAGGCAGCTTGAGGTATAGCAAGAGAAATTTCCCAAAGAGAGAGGGAGAGAAAAAAAAGAATGATAATTTTTTAAAAAAGAACAAAACATCAAAAAAGTGTGGGACAATCTCAAAAGATCTAGCCATGGATCATTGGAATCCCAGGGGAAAAACGAAACAAAAACAGAGTAGACAAATATTTGAGGTAATAATGGCTGAGAATTTTCCAAAATTAGTGAGGAAACCAAACCACAGATCCAGAAGATCAGAGAGCAACAAGCAGGAAAGACACCCAAAACTCCACACATGGGCGTATCATTTTGAACTGCGGGATTCCAGAGACAAAGAGAAAGACTTAAAATAAGCCAGAGGAAAGAACACCATGTCTACAGAGGAACCAGAATAAGACTTACAGTGGCCTTCTCATCAGAAATCATGCAAGGGAAAAGAGGATGGGGCACAATATTTAAGTATTCCAAAACAAAAAGTATCCTTCAAAAGTGAAGGAAAAATAACAACTTTCTTTTTTTTAAATATATTTTATTGATTTTTTACAGAGAGGAAGGGAGAGAAATAGAAAGTCAGAAACATCGATGAGCAAGAGCCATCAATCAGCCGCCTCCTGCACGCCCCACAGTGGAGATGTGCCCACAAACAAGGTACATGCCCCCGACCGGAATCGAACCTGGGACCTTTCAGTCCACAAGCCGACGCTCTATCCACTGAGCCAAATCGGTCTCGGCAACAACTTTCTTAGACAAACAAAAATGGAGGGAATTCAAAGCCACCGGTGGATCCTGCAAGCCATATTTGGAACTGAATGGAAATAAAAGGATCTTTTTAAGATGGGGAAAAGGTTATAAAATGGAAATTTATAAAGTCGGAAACTTGTATTTACATAAAAGGAGAGCATTAGAAAGGAGAAAATAAAAGTAAAATAAAACCTTGAATATTTCATATTCTTAATTGACTTAAAAGTGAACTGTTTAAAATAATACTAGTAAGAAGGGACTGAGTGATTGCAGTATATTAATTAAGTGAATGAAAGCAATGTTCAAAGGGACTGAGACAGAGAGAGAAACTGAAACTACGTTGTTATAAAGTGACTGCCCGAAGGGTGAAGTGTTATATGGAGTTAGGTTAGCTGTAAGTGTATATTGCAAACTCTAAAGAACCACACAAATTTAAAAGGAGAAGTATAATAAATATGCTGAGAGGGAAAAACAGAATTATATCAGATGCTCAATGAAAATGAGAGAATGTAAGAAAAGAGATAAAGAAAAGGATAAACAAAAAACAAGTGCAATGATTTCAAAAGAGTTAAAAACATGGTAGTTATTATGCCGAAACAAGTTTGGCTCAGTGGATAGAGCGTCGGTCTGTGGAATGAAAGGTCCCAAGTTCGAAAGGTCCCAGGTTCGATTCTGGTCAGGGGCATGTACTTTGGTTGCGGGCACATCCCCAGTAGAGGACGTGCAAGAGGCAGCTGATCGATGACTCTCTCTCATCGATGTTTCTAACTCTCTATCCCTCTCCCTTCCTCTCTGTAAAAAATCAATAAAATATATATTTTTTTAAAAAAGAAAACATGGTAGCTATTAATACAACTATATCAATAATCACTTAAAATGTGGGTGGTCTAAATACACCAATTAAAAGACAGAAATTGTCAGAGTGGATAAAAAAAAAAGACTCAACTATATGTCCAAAGAACACACTTAAAATATAAAAACACAGAAAGGTTAAAAGTAAAAAGTGGAGAAAGACATATTATGCTAACACTAATTTAAAAAAAGCTGGGGGTCTATTAATTTCAGAAAAGGAAAATTCAGGGCAAGAAAAGGTATCAAGTATATAAAGGTCATTACGTAATAATAAAGGAGTCAGTTCTCCAATAGGACATACAAATCCTTAATGTGTTTGTGGCCAACATGTTGAAGGTAAACACTGATAGAATTGCAAGGAGATATAGACAAATCCACACTTTTAGTTGTAAACTTCAATACCCCTCTTCCAGTAATTGATGGATTAAATGAGCAGAAAATCAGTAAGGATATAATGACCTGAATAACACTAACAATCAACTTGACCTAATTGGTAGAGAATGCTGTACCCACCAACAACAGAATTCACGTTTTCTCAAGTTCACGCAAAACATTCACAGGAAAGACTACATTAACAAATTTAAAAGAATAAGAATCATAGTATTTTATGTGATACAATGATTTTAAACTAGTAATCAATAATTGAAAGCTATAAAACTTCACAAATATTTGGAGATAACATAACACACTTGTATAAAAAAAGAGACCTGATTAAAGCAGCAGCCAAAGAAATTGAATATATTTTGAACTAAAATGAAAATAAAAACATAATTTATCAAAATTTGTGATATACAGCAAAAGCCATGCTTAGAGAGAAACTTAGAGTATTAAATGCACATGTATTAGAAAAGAAGAAAGATCTAAAATTAAAAATCTAACCTTCCACTTAAGTAAAATAAAGAAAAGCCATATAATCCTCAAGCAAGAACAAAATAAATAACATAAAAGTATAGCAACCTTCAATTAAATTACAAATGAAAACAATAGAAAAGCATTTTTTTAAATCAAACGCTGATTCTTTGAGAAGATTAATACAATTGACAAATCTCTATCTAGGCTCACCAAGGGAAAAAGAGAGAAGACACAAAAGACGAATAATAGGAAAGGAAGAGGAATCCTCACCACAGACCCCAGGATATTACAAAAATAATAAAAGAATACTAAGAACAAAGAGCTTACGAGTTTCGATTAAATGAACCAATTCCTTGAAAGAGACAGATTACCAACACTCACATAAGGAGAAGCAGGCAATCTGGAGAGGCCTCGAATTATTTAAAAAGTACAATTCCTAATTAGCAAACTTGCAAAAAAAAAAAAGCCAGCGCCAAAACCAGATGGTTTCACTAGTAAATTATGCCAAATATTTAAGGAAGAAATTATATCAACACTCCAAAATCTCTTCCAGAAAAAAACGAATCAGAGGGAACACTTCCTAATTCATTCCGTGAGGCAAGTATTACCCTAATGCCTAAAACAGATAAAGACACCACAAGAGAAAACAACCGGCTGATCTCTCTCAAGACCATAACTGCAAAAATCCTCAATAAAAGGTCTGCAAATTGAGTCCCACAGGGGGCCACACCATTAGACAGAGAATGAAGTGGGATTATCCCCGATGTGCAAGGATGATTCAACATTCAAACCAATTAAAGTAACCCACCACACCAACAGGCTAAAGAAGAACATGTATATGATCCTATTGGCTGCTGCAGAAAATGCATTTGACAAAACATAACACCTATTCATGACTAAAAACTCTCAGCAAGCCCAGCCGGCGTGGCTTCATGGTTGAGTGTCGACCTATGAACCAGGAGGTCACGGTTCAATTCCCGGTCTGGGCACAGGCCCGGGTTCTGGGCTCCATCTCCAGTAAGGGGTGTGCAGGAGGCCGCTAACCAATGATTCTCTCTCATCATTGATAAAGCTCTCTCTCTCTCTCTCCCTTCCTCTCTGAGATCAATACAAACCTATGTTTAAAAAAAAAAAAAAACTGGCAAAATGGTAACACGTAAGTACTTCTTAGACTTGAAAAAGACCGTGTACAAAAACTCTTCAGCTACCATCATACATGATGGTTAAGAAACTGGTTGCTGCCAAAACTGGTTTGGCTCAGTGGATAGAGCATCTGCCTGCAGACTGAAAGGTCCCAGGTTCGATTCCGGGCAAGGGCATGTACCTTGGTGGCGGGCACATCCCCAGTAGGGGGCGTGCAAGAGGCAGCTGATCAATGTCTCTCTCTCATGGATGTTTCTGACTCTCTATCCCTCTCCCTTCCTCTCTGTGGAAATCAATGAAATATATTAAAAAAGAAATAAGAAAGAAAGAAAGAAACTGGTTACTTTCCCTCTAGACTGGCAACAAGGCAAGGACCTCCCTCCCCACTCCTATTACAACCTCATGATGGACATGCTAGTTACGCAAGAAGACAAGAATATAAAATAAAAGGTATCCCAATGGGAAAGGAAGAAGTAAAAGTGCCCTGGCCACATCACAAGATGGCTGCCTGGAGCCCTGCAGGGATTGTCCCCTGGTCACAAGGGAAATGAACGGAGGGACTCTAGCCAATGCCACCAAATTCTGGGGCCTCGGCTCTGCTGAGCTCCGGAGCTGGCTCCACCACTGCCATGGGCTGTCATGACAGCGCAGGGTTTCCCAGGCCCCAAAGTCAGGTTGCCCTCTTTTTCTTGTTATCCTGCAAATCGGTGTCCCAACCCAGGAATGCTCCCCCCGCCCCCAATAATAAACCCAAGTGCAGCCCCAGGCCCCGTGGGAAGAGGAGAAACGATGACACAGACTCCGCCGCCACATGCAGACTTAGGACACCGCTGTCGGGCAGACGGGTCCGGGGTGCCCGGGGCAGAGAGATGGGAGACTTCCCGGCCTAACCGTGGCGGACTCATTTCTTCCAGTCACTCCAGCCCGAAGCCAAACACGCTACCAGCGCTCCCGCGGGGTCTCTAATTGCCCCGGTGGCTTCGGTAATTGCTCTGGGCTCTTTCCCCCGAAGAGTAAACAATGATGTGTCCTTTCAGATTTCCCACATCCTCTTCGTCCAAATGCTCCTCAAATAAGTATGTGCAGAGGGAGACAGAGACCCTGATAATTGCCGTAATAGCGGGTTCTCCTCCGCACAGAGTCAAGTGCTTTGTTTTTAATCATCAGATTTCCCTGCTGGTATATATACCCTTTCCTCAAGAAAGCGGAGAATTCGCCCCGGTTGAGATTCACAGAAGAGTGTAAAGGGCCTACTTGAAATGTCTCAGAGAACTCAGAATATCATAGGTAAGATTTTTAAAAACCCTAAAACTCATCTCCTTCTAGCCACACCCTGCCCCCTTTTTAAAAAAATATTTAATACATAGATATTTTTTATTGATTTCAGACAGAGAGAGAGAGAGAGAGAGAAACATTAATGATAGAGAATTGGCCATCTCCTGCACACCCCCCAATGGGGATGGCGCCCACAACCTAGGCATGTGTCCTTGATGGGAATTGAACCTGAGACCCTTCAGTCTGCAGGCCGATGCTCTATCCATTGAGCCAAACCAGCTAGCCACCACCACCACCATCCCCTTTTAAACCTTAGATGCCCCTATCAACTTAATTACCATCTACTCTCCGAAATGCTACTTACAGTAGACACCGTGAGTCAAAGCTTCCTCTTGTCCCATGGACCCTCAAAATGCTTCCACGTTTGATAAAAAAATTTCAGCCTTGACTCACTGTCATTTTCTGCTGGATTGGTTGACAAGGGTCAGCTTGACCCCTGTTGGAAAGGACTGTTTAACTCCATCCCCAGCCAAAGCTACTCAGCGTTGTCAAACTTTTGATCAACTAGGCCCCAGACCTGGAGCCAAAAAATAAAAATAAAATGACGAGCACCTAAAGCAGCAGCAATAGAAAGGAAAAAGAAGAAAGCGCTTAAGACAGAGGTGCAGGGAGCCCTCCTATATAAATATTATTTCCTGGACAGGCTGGCAGCTGTGGGAGTGACCACACGCAGTGAGTGAGCTCTGAGCAGCAGTGGAGACAGACGGACCACGATTTTAGCGCCGACTCAACCACGTATTGGATATGTTATTTGGGACAAATAATTACTTCTGTAATTATTTGTTTCCTCACCTATAAAATTGCAAGAAGAATAATTATCTCAAGCATGTTGAGAAGATCAAAGGTTGTAATATGTGTGCAATGTCAGGTAAATAGTTAAGTACATAATACAGTGGTACCTCGAGATACGAGTGCCCTAACCCTGGAGATTTTTGAGATACGAGCCCCATAGTTAATCTTAACTAGGTCCTTAAAGGACTCACTCCAGCCTCATTTGGGAGTTAAGACTTCAATGTATGAACTTATTGGGATACAAATATCCAATCAATAGCTCGTTTCCTATAATTTCTTGCTCTCAGAGGGGAAAAACCAAAGAAGAAACGCCACTGGAATAATGGCATATATGCCTCTTGGCAATGTGAGAGTTACTCAATTTATTTGCACAATGAATTATGAAAGTGGGGAAAACTGGGTGCCTTTTGTCAAATACCTACTCTTATGGACTGACTTCAGAAACAGCCCCAATTTCCCCCTGTCCCTCTGTCTGTGCCCTTTGGCAGTGCCTTCTCACACTGACTCTGGGTTTAGCCATGTGACCTCTTCGGGCCTCTGGGATATTAGCAGGGACATAAAAAGCACATATATGTTAAAGCATGTCTGCTTGTTATTCCTGGAATGCAGCTTCCATAGAAACAAGCCTGTGCCATCCAGCCGGTGAAGAAACCACCTGCTGACAGCCAGGGAGCCCTCAGCTATTCCAACAGTTGACAGCAAAAGCGTGAATAACCCCTTGTCCACCCCCACCACCACCTAAGCTGAAATCAACCAAGCCTGGTGCAGGTCAGCAGTACTACCAGGACAGCCCAGACTAAAATGCTGAGCCATAGAATCATGAGCCCAATAACTTCGTACTGATTTCAGACAGCAAGTTTTTGACTTGTTTGTTACGCAGCAATAACATACAGATACATGTACAAAGTAGGCGGGACTATACTATGCCCTTTAGGAAATACAGAAGAAATGCAACATGCGATTATAAGTGAGAAGAGAAAACATATATCCTGCAGCTGTTAATAAAGACAATTTCACCGTTGTAAGTTGAATGCAATATGAGAACATTAATAGTAAGGTGTGAGAAGTTGTATATAACCTGGCAATGATTATCTTGAAGCAATTCTAGCATTTTGCATCTCATTCAGGATGGAAAGCAATGAGGCTTCTGGGAATGAATAACGGAGGGTGGGATGGGGAGGAGACATCAGGGACTGAAAGAAAACTCTCTCTCTCTGGTTCAATTCATGTTGGAGAAAACGAGGCAGATCACTTTTACTTTTATCCAAATTGGTTTGCCCATTCCTTGAAATTACATATGATGACATAATCCGAGTCCAACTCGGCAAAAGAGAGAATTTGCAGCTCGAGTCTGGTTTCCCTTCAATTTTCATTTCCCCTGGGTCCCATTCGTATTTCTTACAGACACTTTCCCTGGTGACCCAATCTAATTTGATCCCCTACCACATTTCCCCTACCAAGAGCTTCCAAAGCTGTTTTGCAGAGATCCTATAAAACTGCTCTGACAATATTTCAAAGATAATATTCGGGGGGGGGGGGGAGCTTTGACTCCACAAAGAAAGGGGGTGGAAAAAAAAGGGATTCTTTTCAGAACAGTGTCTACAGCAGTGCCTGGAGTTAGTTACCAATCAATCTCAGGGAGCTACACTGAGCTGCCAGATTATTATGATCTCTGAACGCATAATAATCTTACCACCCACTGTGTGTGTAGATATAGATGTAGAGATAGAGATAGAGATATATAGATATACAGACACATATCTATACACTATGTGTATATAGATATAGATATAGATATAGATATAGTTATAGAGATAGATATAGATATATAGATAGATAGATAGATAGATATGTAGATATATAGATATATAAATATATAGATATAGATATATAGATATAGATAGATATAGATATGTAGATATGTAGATATATAGACATATAATTATATAGACATAGATATAGATTAGAGGCCCAGTGCATGAATTCATGCATGGGTGGGGTCCAGCCAGCCTGGCCCACGGGAGAGGACATGGGCAGTTGGCCAGCCTGCCTGCTGACCGACCTCCTGGTTGAGGGGAAATTTGCATATTAGCTTTTTATTATATAAAATATACACTGAGTGGCCAGATCATTATGCATTCAGAGATCATCATCATCTGGCCACTCAGTGTATTTTCCCAAGTGACTTAGAATTGGCCTGTATTTTGGCTTTCTATAGAAACAGCCAACCGTCAGTTGAAAGTGGAAGGAAAATATCTGACCAGTCAGGACGAAGCTCTGGAAATGAGGGAGGGTTTCTTTTGATGAAAAACTAAGGATGGTCATGCAGGTGCCAAACTCCACTGTCATGGTAAGAAGTGAGAGAAGGAGCTAGGATCCCTCTTTGTGGAGAGATCTGACATCCTGCAGATGGCCACTCATTGACATGTCAGTAAAGAATTTCTCCATTTCTCCATTGTCTCCTCCTGTCCTTGAGGGTCCCGTCCCTCGGATCCCCAGCGATCAAACTCTCTTCCCTCCAGCATTTAACGAAGAAACCCTTGTATTAGCTCGCAAACACCACCACAACGAAGTGCCACAGCCCGGGTGGCTCAAACAATAGACATTTCCTTCCAATGTCTGGAGGCTAGAAGTCCAAGGTCAAGGTGTCCACGGGGCTGGTTTCCTCCGATGGCTTCTCTACTTGGCTTCTAGATGACCACCATCTCCATGTGACTTCACATGTCTCCTCTTGTGTGTCCGTGTCTTCTTATATGGACATCAGTCACACTGGAAGAGGGCATACCCCCATGACACCATTTAACCTCTTTAAAGACATCTCCAAATACAGTCACTTTCTGAGGCACTAGGGGTTAGAGCAGTGGTTCTCAATCTTCCTAAGGCCGGGACCCTTGCATACAGTTCCTCATGTGGTGGTGACCCCCAACCATGAAATTTTGCTACTGTTATGCATCGTGATGTAAACATCTGCATTTTCCAATGGTCTTAGGCGACCCCTGTGAAAGGGTCGTTAGACCCCCAAAGAGGTCGCGACCCACAGGTTGAGAACAACTGGGTTATAGGTTCAATATATGAATGGCAGGAGGTATAGTGGGGGGATGGCGGAGACACACATCTTAAGGTCCTTTACCCTGGAAACCTCTACCTTTTATTTTACACACTCAATACCAAGTCAATTTTCTCAGTTTCATAACCACACAAGGGAGCTGAAAATGACTTCCAGGTTACATATACATCTCCACTTCAAAATGCATCTCCATTTCAGAAAGGTGAATGATCAGAGCAAAAAAAAAAACATCTTAGAGGAAATATGGCAATAGATATCTTTGAAAACTAAGAAATGTCTGCTAGATTCAAAAGACTGAGTCTCTAATGGTTAGAATTCAAATAAAACCGCTATGGTCCATGGAAGAGGGATGTGAAGAAGGTGCCTCACGTGACAATCCATTGAGATCAGGTAGCTACACATTCTAAACACTCGTCACACCAGTAAGATGCTCAGCGGAGGCTGGACAGGCAGTGAGGAAGGGAGTAGAATATTCTCATTCCGAAACAGTACACGTGCATGGACCACAACGAGCTTTTTCTTACAAGGCCCTTCTTTTCAAATCCCTACAACGCTCCACTTCACTCTCTAATAATTACATGAATATTAAACAGGCAGCCAATGCTTGCTGACAGGGTGATTCAGTACCATCATTTCAGGGATATTAACACAGGGACAATGTTTTTCTTTGTTGTTTCTTTTTAATACCTTTTTATTGATTTCGGAGAGGAAGGGGGGAAGAGAGAGAGAGACATCAATAATGAAAGAGAGCCCTAGCAGGCTTGGCTCAGTGGATAGAGCGTCGGCCTGCAGACTGAAGGGTTGCAGGTTTGATTCCAGTCAAGGGGATATGCCTGGGTTGCAGGATCGAACCCCAGTAGGGGGCGTGCAGGAGACAGCCAATCCACGATTCTCTCTCATCATTGATATTTCTATCTCTCTCTCCCTTTCCCTTCCTCTCTGAAATCAATAAAAATACATTTTCAAAAAATAATGACCCGAAACCAGTTTGGCTCAGTGGATAGAGCGTCGACCTGAAAGCTCCCAGTTTAAGTCCGGTCAAGGGCACATACCTTGATTGCGGGCACATCCCCAGTAAGGGGTTGTGCAGGAGGCAGCTGATTGATGTCTCTCTCTCATCGATATTTCTAACTATCTATCTATCTGCCTTTCTCTCTATAAAAATTCAATAAAATATATTTTTTTAAATAATAAAAAAATAATGAAAGAAAATCATTGATCAGCTGCCTCCTGCACACCCCAGACTGGGGATCAAGCCTGCAACCCGGGCATGTGTCCTTTGCCGTCTTGAACCAGGAATCGAAAGGAGACCTCCTGGTTCAACGCTCAACCGTGGCTGCCATACCAGCCCGGCAACACAGGGACAGTGCTGATGCCCAGCTGCCTCCATCCTTACTCTGAGGATGAGGACCTGTGTGTGTGTGTGTGTGTGTGTGTGTGTGTGTGTGTGCACGCGCACGCGCTCCTGTGAACCTCTCACCCACTTCTAACGGAAAGGAAAGGTTGTCCCCTGTCAGGACAGCCACATCTCAGGGGTAAACATGAAACCGAAACTCCCTGTCTGTTTCAGATGCTTCTCTTTCTTTATCAACACTTCACCTCCAAGTCTGTGACTTTCACCTTCACCTTGAACACTGAACACTGACCAGACGCTGACCTCTAACCTGGACTGACCCCCGGGCCCTGCACCGTACGGCCCAGATTCTCCCACAAACGCCACCTGGCTGCTTCCTACCTTCAGAAATGGGGCTGATGACCAAAGGCAATGCAATTGCCAAATATATTTCTTTTTTCCCACTCATTTCCTTGTTTTTGCACTTTTGGCCTTTAAAAAAAAAAATCACCCCTTTATGGAAATTATCTTAAAAGAGTATCCTTCTTATTTTGATGTCTCTAACCACAGAGCCCGGCCCCGGGCCGCCCCGTGACTGTTTTTCTTTGGTGAACTGATCAAAAGTCCCCCGGCTAATTATATCATCCCGCGGAGGGGAGCGAGTGCCATTCATGCTGATTTGGCTTCGGCTCCGGGGTCGCCACTGCGCGCAGAGGCTCGTTCTCTGGATGCTGACCAAAAAGGAGCGAGAGGGGGAAGCAGCTCCAGCGAGACAGACAGACAGACAGGCTGCTATTCTTGGATCCGTCAAAAATATACCTTTGCAAGTGGCGGAGCGAGGAGAACACATTTTTTAATTCCCACCACATTTGTCAGCCTGATGTCTTCCTGAGTCAGCAGCGCCCGCCTGGAGCTCAAAGGATCCTGGGAGTTTTGCAGCCAAATGTGTTATCAGGAATGTCTCTGTCCCTGATGGTTTCGTGTCAGGTCCCTGGCTTCTCCAAGTTTAAGGCCGGGAGGCAAATGGTGCCTATAGCGTCCCTTTATGTTAGAGAGAAGGGGCCAGGACAAGTCATGAGAGGAGGAGTGCTGGGAACTTTCTCGATCTGAGTGTCTTTCTCAGGAGTCAGCGTTCCCTGCCAGGGCCTCTATTCATGTGGGATCTAATGTTATTTCATTTTCCTCTGGTCATCTTACTTCCCTGGAGAGAGCTTGACTCATGGTATAATTATATGCTCGGCCAGTTCCCAGTGAAAGTCACTCCGGACTGCCACCGCCTGCCCCCCGCCGATGTCCCGTTCCCGTGCCAGGAACCCGGCGGCCCTCAGTGCAGGACCGTTAATGACTCGGTTCTCGGAGGGCACTTTGCACTGACCGTGCTCTGTCCTCCGAGGGGGTCAAGGAGCCCTGGACGTGAGTGACTCACGCCGAGCCGGCCCCTCTGTGGTCTCTGGGGCCTGCAGCGAGGCCCGCCTCCTTCTCGCCGGTGGCTCCTAAAATGGCTCCTGCAGGACATGGTGTCCAGTGTGTGGGATTGAGCTTGTTGCACAGAAAATGTACATGCTGCCACGTGCGTGGCAGACTAGTCTTGTTCAAGGCCAACGTGGAGACAGGTGATCGTGGCCGCTCCTTCTGCTCAGTGGCTGGTGCCCTGCCCCTAAGCTGGATGGCGGTCCATCGGGGCAGGGAAAGCCGGCTGCAGAGGGGACCCGGGTGAGACATCGCTTCCAGCTGCTTCACCTCATCCAGGCAGATGGTCTCCTCACTTGTGGTAATGACTTCCAGGGCTAGAAGCTCTTTACGCTACACGTTCAAGGGCCACAGCAGAACCAGAGTTCCAGAGAGGCCATGTATATGTTTCACCATAAATCACTTCGTAGGATTTTTTTTAAACCCTCTTTTGAAAAATTGGCTATTGAAAGCATAAATCATTTTGAAATGCGTTGTTGCGCGTACAGCATTTAAAGAATTAAAGCGTATGGTGCTAATAATACGAAGGTAGGAAAAGGAGAAATGAAAGTATATTCTTACAAAGTTCTTAGACTTTATGCCAAATGGTATAATAGGACCTGCAGGTAGACTGTGATAAGTTAAAGTTACATATGGTAAACCAAAGAAAGCAATCACAAAAAGTATTTAAATGGAGATGTACAGGTAAGTCCATACTGAAGATAAAATGGAACAAAAAATATGCAACCGATCCACAAGAAGGCACAAAAGAGGAAAAGAGCTGAAGAACCAGATGGAACAAATAGAAAATACACAGCAATCACATTAAATGTAAATGGTCTAAACATAATAAGGAAAAGACAGAGGTTATAGATTGAAAAACAAACATAAAACAAGTGCAAATAAAAGACACTTGCCAACTACAAAAAATAAAATTTTAATATAAAGACACAGGTTAAAAGGAAAAGGCTAGAAAAAGATGTATCATCCTAGTATTAATCAAAGAATATGGAAGTGCCTATATCAATATCAAAGTTGACTTCTGGTAAGAGATAAAGAGGGTAATGTCATATGAGAAAGAAGTTAATTTATCAGGAATACCTACCAATCCTAAATATTTATGCAGCTAATAACAGAGATTCAAAAATACATAAAGCAAAAACTCAGAGAGGTGAAATGAGAAATAGATAAACTCACAAATATAGTCAGATATTTCCACACTTTTCTCAATAAATGATAGAACAAGGACACCCACACAGAAAAATACAGTAAATATATGGAAGACAAACAATGTTATCAAACAACCTAATTGACATTTATAGAATACTCTCCCCGACAATAGCAAAATACACTTTTTTTCCCAAGTGTACCCAGAACATTGACCAAGATCAGCAATAGTTTAAGCCATAAGACAAGTCTCAATAAATTTAAAAATATTCAAACCCTACAAAGTATGTTCTCTGACCATAATAGACTTAACTGAAATATGAGTAACAGAAAAAAATCTTGGCAAAATCTCCCAATGTTTGAAGACTAAATAATGCACTTTTAAATAACCCACAGGTCAAATGAGGAATCAACAGAAAAAGAGAAGTGTTTAAAATAGAAGGAAAAGAAAACATATTAAAATTTGTGGGGTCCTGCTAAAATAATATATAAAAGAAGCTGAATAGCTTTAAATAGTTATATTAGAAAAGAAGAAAGTCTCAAATCAATGATCCTAATATCAAGGGAAATAACCACAAATGCTAAGTAATAATAATAATAAATGGAGCAGAAATCAATAAAATAGAAAACAGAAAAGTGATATTAAAATTAATTAAATCAAAAGCTGGTTCTTTGAGAAGATGGACAAACTTCATAAACATCTGGAGAAAAGTGAGACTATATCAACTACCAATATCAGAAATCAGACAGGGACATCACTCTAGATCCTACCAAATAATAAGAGGATATGCATTGGCAAATAATAGCAAAATAATAATAATTGTAAGATGTAAATTCTTTCTAAATTGATGACTAGTACAAAATATCATCACAATCAAAATACCATCAGGCCATTGTACACAAACTGGCAAAAATTCTAAAATTCATAGGGAAATTCAAAAGACCTAGAATAAGTAAATAGTTTTAAAACAGAAAGAACCAAGATGGAATACTTTAATTTAAGAGTTAGAATAAATACACAGTAATCAAGACAGTATGATATTTGCATTGATATAAAAGTAGTTTGGAGAGTCCAGAGTACACATTTAATGGTCTATTATGATACTGTCATAAAAATTATTTCAAAATGGGTCATAGAAGTATCTGTAGAAATATAAACTGTAAAACTTCCAGAAGACAAGGAGAAAATCTTGGTTACTTTGGATCTGGCAAAGATTTTTAAATAAGCATAAAATATCATATAGAATAATAGGTATTTATAATTTACAATATATTTATAATTTATAACATATATAATATGTTGGCCTTCCTAAAAATTAAAACCTATTGTTCTTCAAAAGACATTGTTAATCCACCAAAGAACTTGTATGCATGTGTGTATAACCCATGGACACAGACAACAGGAAGACCTGGGGGTTGGGAAGGAGGCCAGAATAAGTCATGGGGGAAGGGGGAGAAGGGGACATATATAATACTGTCAACAATAAAGATTTAAAAAAAAAACACATAATAAAATAATTATGTGAAAAAAGACACCATTGATAAAATATAAAGCCAGTTACAGACTGAAAGATAAGATCTGTAAATCTTCTAACCCATGAAAATACTGGTACATAGTCTATATAAAGAACTCTTAAAACTCAATAATATATATATGTATATATATATATGCATATGCATATACTAGAAGAAAACACACAAAAATATTTGTACTAGTCACTTCTGCAAGTACAGATGATTTGTTAAATACTACTTTTTCTTACTTCTGCATTTTCCATTTTCTAAAGCTAGTATGCTATTTTTAAAACCAGAACAACAACAAAAGACCTCATTAAAAAAATACTTAACAGCTGCTCTTCCTAACATGCTGATTGGAGGGTCACCACACAGAGAGAGGGGTTCCCGGGTCTCCCCGGAGATGAACCATGTGGGAGGTGCCAGCTTTAAAACAGCCTCCAGGGACCGAGGGGTCTGGGACAGCGGATCAGGGTGGGAGGCAGGCACGGTACCCAGGGCCGAACAAGATGTGGTCAGAAGTGGGGGAGTCAGACTGTTAGGGGAACCGAAGCTGCAAGGAAAGAAGCAATAAAATAGGTCACATCCACAATTCAAGGCGTGAAAACAAGGAAGGTGGAATCTCGTGAGTTCTTAATGGAGGAAAATGTAGCTTCCTTCAGGGTAAAGTGGCAATGTCCCCAAAGGCAAACTCAGCTGAACGTTCTGGGTGTTTCTGTAGCTTGAAATGATCTGCAGGCGGGCTGGTGGGGGGTGGGGGTGGGGGTGGGGTGTTGCTTGTCTAGAGGAAGGAGAGATGGACTCCCTTGGGAGGTGGAAGAAGAAAGGCCCGGATGTGCTTGCTGGCTTTTTGTGTTTCAGCCCTCCTCCTCCTCCTCCTGATTTTATGTGTTTATTTATCTATTTATTCATTCATTCGTTTATTTATTTATTCTTAGAGTGAGAAATAGTGACGGTCTGGATCCAGGAGATAAAGAGCCCTTGTTACCTAAGAGGCCGTTTAAAAACTAGGAGCACCGGTGGCAGAGCTGATTCCAAGGCCCAGGTGACAAATGTCAGCTCCGAGGCGCTGAAAGGAGAACTCTCTCCACCTCCACCGCACCTCACACACACAGACCGCAGCCCCGTGTTGGCCGGGAGAACGCAGGCCTGTGCACAACCTGCTTCCCTCCCCAGAACCTTCTTCGCTCCCCCAGTACAGTCCTGCCCTGCGCCCAGCCCCGGCTCCCTCGTCACAGCCCAGCCCTTCCTGGGCAGCCAAACGCAGGGCAATGTGCTGTGCCACGTGGTCTGCCTTCCTAGAATTCGCCTCGCTGGCAGGTTACATTTCTTTAAGACAGTGGTTCTCAACCTGTGGGTCGCGACCCCTTTGGGGATCCAACGACCCTTTCACAGGGGTCACCTAAGACCATCGGAAAATGCAGATATTTACATCACGATGCATAACAGTAGCAAAATTTCGTGGTTGGGGGTCACCACCCCATGAGGAACTGTATGCAAGGGTCGCGTCCTTAGGAAGGTTGAGAACCACTGCTTTAAGAAGACTCGGTTGAGTCGGTCTCCTCTACAGATTACAAACGAAATCCTCTAGAGATGACAAATCCCATGCATTCCCGGTGCCTAGTACAGAGCCTCGAATACAGAAAGCCTGCAACAATAACAACCAAAGAACCTGCAAAGAATGAGGGCAGATAGGGAAGAACCGCTATGAGTTACCTTAGTGCCGGATTCAGTTCCCTCGTGGATGGACGTTATGGAGAGCAGAAACGGTAGCGGATCACACGATCCAGTAGCTGGCAGGCAGCAGCCGACCCGGAACTCCTAAGGAAAAGAAGAGGAGGGGACATGAGAGGCATCGAAGATCCTAGAAAATGTACCAAGTCGCAGGAAGCGCACTCGTAGAGAAGGCACCCCCTCTGCTTTCCCAGCGCACACACACACGCAGCATCTCTGCTGGCAACGCCTCTCGTCCCTGTGATCAAACGGTGTGGGATGGAAAGTCAGACTTGGCTTTATCATCTACACCCCTCACCCCCTTTTCACCCAGTGTTCCCGGGCCTCTGCTGTCAGACCCTCAGTTCCAGGGCATCTCATCTGGCAGAGGAAGGGGTGCACTTTCTCAGGATCTCTGCCCTGTGCGGGTCCAAGAGCTACTCCCAGAAGCCCCGTCGGCGAGCCAGACCCAGGAGCACTTGCCAATTACCCTGCGTCTGCTTCTCCCTCGGGGCCAAGCCCCTCACACAGACATGTTTGCCTTGGATTCTACGGGGACCCCTGGTGAACGCTTATCTTCTTGGTTTGGGTTCTTGAAAGAGAAGGGAAAGCAGGGGACGGGGAGAGAAAAGAGAAGGAAAAAAAATGAGTTCAAATGGCCAAATTGTGTTTGCCTGGGTCAGTCTCTAAGTGAGTCACTGAAGGCAGGGAGTGATGTGATGATGATGATGATGATGATGATGTTGTTTCTGATGAGGAAGAAGAGGGGGAGCAACAGGAGATGGAACGCAACAGGTATCGATCTAAGCGCAGCACCTGACCCTTAGTGCTAGCTCTGGGCTGATCACCAGGGACTGCGGGCACAGCCTTAGTCAAACACTGGGGAGGTGGTTTCATTATCTCGACAAATCTCAGATCCTCTCACGCTGAGAAAACTCCTGCACGGACTGCTGCTCAGTCACCCCTGGGCTAGATCCACACCCTTCTGCCTTCTGGAATGCTCCATCCTGTGGCCTGCGAATGGGTGACTTCTCTTTCACGCCCTTCTGGATCTAGAACTGGAACCGTCTGCGTGGTTCCATTCATTTAGACACGAGCATGCGAATTTCTCCTACCCGCAAACTGGTTTAAACTGAAGCTCAAGTTGCTCCTAACTGTGGGTGTTTACTGTCGTAAATTAAGCTTAAACCTATACTTCATAAAGCAGGTCTTTGGCCTGGCCAGTGTGGCTCAGTGGTTGAACCAGGAGGTCACGGTTCGATTCCTGGTCAGGGCACATGCCCAGGTTATGGTCTTGGTCCCCACTGGGGGGTGTGCAGGAGGCAGTTAATCAATGATTCTCTCTCATCATCAATGTTTCTCACCTTCTCCCTCTCCCTTCCTCTCTGAACTCAATAAAAAATTTGTTTAAATCAATCAATCAAGTCTTTGGATACCATTTAGCCCTTCTAGTAAAAACTAAACAGTCAACCTGTTTGAAGAAGTCTAACTAGCTTCACGAATACTTTCTTCTTTTATAAGCTCTGATGTTTAAAACCCTGCAGACAAATGACCAGCATTGAAAGAAATTTAGAAACAAGTCCAGGGAGGCAATACATCCACTAACTCAAGTCAAACTAACTCCCTTGGAAGGAAACAGCTTTTCAGAATTAAAAAAAAAAAAAAAAAAAAAAAGGCTATTTATCCTCCAAATTTATTTTGTTTTTATTGACTTGAATATGGAAATTAAAAAAAAAAAAGCAACCACCAAAGTTTTAACTGGGGATCTGTGCGGCATTAATTGCAGGTTCTCTGCCCACTGCGTCCAGATCAATGGAGAAAAACAGCCGTAAGAGCAAAAAACAAAAACACATTAAAGCAAGAAAATACCGCTTTGCAAGCAAGCTCTTCAACTTGGGAGAAGCCACAACTTTATGACTTTTTCAGCGGAGACAGAAGTGTATTTTTTTTTTCTTTTAATTCTCTCGTTCCTATGGGGCATTAAAGACACACCATAAAGCAGTGGGCTGCCGATCGGCCATGGCCAGCTTAACAGATGATGACATACATGACATGGAGGTGATCGAGAGCCGCATTTTTTTCGCCCCTAGGACGGCCTTTTTCATTCTCCCAACTTCTCCGAACAAAAAGAGCTTTCTGGGAAACAAGGGAAGAGTCAGCATCGTAGGAAGAGGGAACGCTTTGTGTCGGTTTCCAAGCTCCGATTCCATCCAAGTTGAATGTTGCATACAAATCTCCATTTGTGAGACACCCTCATCTACCAGTTAATCAAAGCCCTGGAAATTCAAGGAAACCTGTGTTTATGGAAATCTGGCATTTCTGTAAAGTTCTGAATGAGGCCTAAATAGAGCAGTTCATCTCATTTTGAAACTAATGGCTCCTGCCAAGTGGTTTTCCAAAGCTGGGTCTTCTGGCTCAGTCAGCATTTAGGAATTCATTTATGAGTTGGGTTAGCCGGGAGACTCTGGAATTCAAATTTATGTCTGCAGCCCACGACTTTGCTCTGATAGGTCTCTGAGAAGAGATTGTAATCAATTTACCAAACCCAGACTGCAGGAAATTTTCATATCCCAGAAAGGAGTGCTGGTGTGGGGCTCTGTCTACTCTCTCCACCGGCCTCTCCCCGCACCCCCTGCTCCCTGCGAGCGGGCTGTGGAGGGCGGGTCACTGTCTATAGGGGCGCTTGCCCCATAGTGTGTCCCTCCATTCAAAGTAGCCCCACTGGGTGCTCTAGAATTCGCCTCCCTTCATAGAAAGTGGCGGAATATATGAGTGGCCAGTCACCTCGGATAGCGTGTATGCTATCCATCCTTTTGGTGATGGAAGTAGCCAAGCTCCGTTAATTAGTCATCCAATTTGTTGTAAAGATTTATCTGCCCTGAAATGTTGCAGGAAATTAGAATATGGGTTTGGGGTGTGTGTGTGTGTGTGTGTGTGTGTCCCAGTCTTTATAAACCCAGTCTTTCCTCTCTCTCGGGGCAAGGAGCAAGCATTGAGCAGCTTTTCAATGCGCCCATAAATTTCCTGCTTTTTTTTCTCCCCCAGTTTCCTTTGAAGAAGTCATCGAATAAATTAGCGGAGCTGGAAAGGTGCCTCTAGTTTGTGTTGGCTTTGGCTTTCAGGGAGTGACTCAATAAACAAAAGTCAGTGCATTCAAACAGTAACAAAGTAATTTCCATGATGAATCAAGTGTGAAAACTGGTTTAACCTCTCCTGTTTTACAAACTCTATATCACCCCGAC
>PVJN01003245.1:0-103830 GCA_004026805.1 Lasiurus borealis
GCGCGAAATGCTGTGTTAATCCCACTGGGGTTTTCAGTATTTTGAGCCATTTATCAGACCTGGGACGGGTTTTGGAATTTGTAGCTCCTTTCAGAGTGGCGTTTTCTCGAGCACTTAATGCGTTATCTTTTGACACCCATACCTGGCTTAAAAGCTTGCGAGGCTACAAAACGGTTGCACAGGTGGCCTGAAATACGTTGCTTTCATGTGATATGTGATCATGATATGGTGTTCCCAGTGATTGAAAAGTTGCTGTCAATTTCAGCTGATGTTTGCTTGTTTGTTTTAATCCATGATAAGCAGACTTCTTAGCCTTGACACTGTTGGCACTTCAGACCAGTTATTTATTTTTCTGTATGTCTATCCTATGTGTTGTGGGATGTTTAGCATCATCCTTGGCCTTTACTCATTAGGTGCCAGTGCGACTCTCCCAAATGGGATAATGGGAATATTCCCAAACATTGCCGAATGTCCCCTCGGGGCAAATTTGCATTCCTACATCCCCATTGAGAACTACTGACGATGAAGCTTCAGAGTGTTGGATGTCTGCAACTCTGCACGTTGCCCTGGTTTCATGGATGGTTAGAGAGCATTTCACATGTACTTTCCCTTTGCAGCAGCTATTAGCATAAGTATTCTTATTTGTAATTTTGGCCACAGTCTGGAGGGAAAGCAAACATCTTCTTGTGAGATTGCAGTATCAAGAAAGGAGATGGTAAACAGCACAGACTTCAGTTCAATGCCGTGTTCCTGAAAGACATTTACTTCCTATTTCATGGGGTCCCTCATTAGAACCATCCTTGTGGATGTTAATTGTATGTTTCTTTTTAACCTTTGTTGGTATCAATCAGTGTCAACTCCCTAGTATTTCATTTTTTTCACTAGAGGCCTAGTGCATGAAATTTGTGCACAGGGGGAGAGGGTCCTTCTGCATAGCCTGCACCCTCTCACAATCTGGGACCCCTCAGGGGATGTATCCCTGTGGGATGGGGCCTAAACCAACAATCAGACATCCCTCTTACAATCCGGGACCATTGGCTCCTAACTGCTTGCCTGTCTACCTGCCTGATCATCCCTAACCACTCTCCTGCATGCCTGATTGCCCCTAATCACCACTACCTCGGCCTCCGCCACTGTGGCTTCGTCCGGAAGGACGTCCAGAATGACATCCAGCAAGTCGTTCAGCTGTTTGGTCTAATTAGCACATTATAATTAGATTCTTTCATTATTTTAGATTTTTGAAGTCAGCAGTGCTCTGTTACCTATTTGCCAATAGAGTGCCAGTTTGTGTTTGCTTTATCCTATATATTTGGCTGACTTCCTGCTTGGATTGATGGAAAAATCTATTTGATTTTGATGAAGCTAAGATTATATTGCTATTGATCAGTGTCTTTGGCATAGCAGCTCTTGTTCAAGTAAAATCATAGAATTTTACAGCCTGTGCAGGTGATCAGTGATACTGAAAACAAACTCAATAAATAGTCTGTTGGCAGGCTGAGGAGCATCTCTTCACCTAGACCCCAGACCATGCCTTCAGATCTACAGGACTGTGAATGGGAGCATTTTAAGTTATAAGCCTCTCCAACTCCTCACTTTGTAAATGAAAAAATTTAAGGTCAAATGAGAAAAAGAGCTAGGCTGTCAAAACCATACCACCAGATGGTTCCAGGAGTTGGACTAGAATCCTCTGTGCTAGACTGCTCCAGTCTAGGGCTGGCAACACTGGCCCTCATGGCAAATCTGGCTGCTGCCTGATTTTCTAAGTAAAGTTTTATTGGAACACAGCAATACCCATCATCTCATTCTCTATGGCTGCTTTCATGCTCTAATCACAAAATAGTGGTAGTAAGAGCAGAAGGATCCAAAAGACAAAATATTTCCTATATGGCCTTTTATAGAAAATGTTTGCATATATCTGGATGTTCGTCACTCCCTCTTCCCTCCCCACTTCCTGACTCTGGGCTCAGCCATATGACTTGCTTTGGGCTGGGTGCTCTGTGTATCCGCTGCTACTATGATAAAAGGCACAAGCCTCCAAGTTCTCCCAAATAAGCCAGCCTAGACCCACTGTCAGCTGCGCACCATCAGTGAGCAAGGTCAGCCAATACCTGCCTATTCATGCAGAACAAGCATAGCATGTAATCCTGGCATATAAAATGGATACAGCTCCCTTAAGAATCATGTGGTAGTTAAGGATCCATATTTTAGACATAGATGAACCTGGATTTGGGTACTGACTCAGCCACCTTTTAACTGCATGGCCTTGTTATTTCTCGATTCATGTTGCATCTCAAATCTCTCCCTCTTCACTGGGTGTGTAGATATTACCACTTTCTTGACACCTATTTCTTTACCTCTGAACAACAGGAATGTTTATTCTCTGCTTTCTTGAAGACGGGAAGGACTACATGACTTTGTGATGAGCTGGGGCCGACAGACTGGGGGTGAAGGCCAGGTGTGTCACTTCTGGGTGGAAGAATGAATTGCTGATGCTGGCTCTCCACTCAACTCTTCGCTGATGTGGCATCCGTGGAAGAATGGGTTGATGTAGGTTCAGGCTGAGCCACTACATGGTGGACAGTTTCCATGGGGAGTCATCTGGACCCACAGTGGACTTGGCATAAATGAGAACTTTTGTTGAGCTAAGCCATTGGAATTTGGGAGGCATGCTGGTTATCAGTGTTGAACAAATAATTTTTTGAGAATTTTTTTTTTTCTGACCTAGAAATGACCACAAATGGAATATGTGGTGGTGGAGAGAAAGGCATTACTATGGTTAATCAACAACCATCCACCAGAGGGAGGCCTATTATGCACCAGGGTTTAATGGGAAAAACAGTGCACCTCCTGGGGTCAAATCCAGGAGTTGGCACTAAATAAACTGAATGGTCTGTGGAAGTGACTTCATCCCTGTCATCCTCAATTCTAGTAGGATAGGAGTGTACCTATTTAATCTTTTCAGGATGTTGTGAGGCATTCAGTGAGGTAATATGATGAAGTATACAGATTCTTGGATGAACAGGTAGGACTGTTACCTGCAAGGCAGAATGGATGGAATATTCTGGAGCCTGGACCAGGCTGGGCACACAATAGTCCAGTGGGCCACAGAATCTGAGTTGGTGGGGAGAGTCTAGGTTACTTCCAGGAGAGGCTTGGAAGATCTGCAAGGATTCTGAAGGGACTGAGGCCAGTGCAGGCAGAGTAAGGACAGTTAGGGAATTCCAGTTAGCATGTCAGGAACCATGAGAGGCAGACTCGAGGCCAGAGTAGGGCCTGGGAGTTAAAGAGTCCTGTGTCTGACTCCCAGATCTGCTCTTACTGGCTGTGTGACCATGGGCAATGTGTTTAACCCCTTTGAGCCTTAGTTTCCTCATCCGTGATATAGGGATGATAATAATATCAACCTTGTAGGGTTATTGCAAAGAGAAAATGATAGACTATCTATAAAGTACATTTGGTAAGTACTTAATTATTAGGTGCTATTCTTACTTGATTATTGGAGTTAACCGATAAAATTTGGGAGATATTCAGGCATGCCCAGTTCAAGTGGTATCCACCTAGTATATATCCACCTGGTACACATAGCTGAGGTTTCTGAAAAGGACCATATTGGGAGGGAGGTGGAGTGGGGTGAATTCTAGAGCTGACCAGCAGGTCCCGAGTGATGGATGAACAGAGTACTCCAACACAAGTTTCTGTGAAAGAGAGGGCTAAGGGACTCTTTTACTTCTGTCATAAAAGCAGTCCTGTTTGCTTGCCTCATTGGCTTTTTATTGTAACAACAGCTTGAACTCATATTAACCTATAGATACGATCAATAAGCAAGTATCCTTGAGAAGTATATGCTTCTACAAGGTCAGGTCTTTAAAGACTAAACAGAAATTCTAGCAAAACACCCCAGGGGTTTGGATTTGTTTGGAAAAGTCAAGGTAGGGGCTGCCGCCTTTGGTAAGATTCCCCCCAGGAGGCCCCAAGCTTTCACAGACATTCCAACCAAGTCCTGTGCTTCCCCACAGGTGGGCAGCCAGCCCGTGGCTTGGCTAATGCCATGGGGAGGCTACTTGGCCAGTATTGACCAGGGATGGGGAGCGTGTGGCCTGCGAAGTGTACAAGGCTGCAGAATTATTTGGCCTGGCCCTGCCAAGGCATTAGCGGTGAGTTAATTACATGTTGGACCAAATACAGCAGGCTAATTTTTAGGTTAATAATTTTGTATGGCTCTCCAGTGATGTTATAAATATCCAATGGCCCTTGGCAGAAAAAAAGTTCCCACCCCTGATTTAGACCTCAGAGGGGTAATGTTTTGGAAATAGACTGAACTTACTGAGTTCTCAGTTCCTTGCCCAATGATGCTAAACAGAACCAAGCCCCCTGGGGGCCATAAAAGCCAAGCAACCTGATGTGATGTACCCGATGTTTCTGTGATGGGTGCTCATAACCTCCTGTGTCTCCCGACTCAGAGGAATTCCACATGAACTTGAAATCTGTTAGAGGCTTTAAAGCTTTCACTTCTTTTAGGGGAGGAAAAGAACAGAATAAAAACTTCTTAATTTATTGACTTGTAGCTGCATAAAGGAAAGATTACATCATGTGGCAGTTTCCATTTCTAGCCGCGCAATGTTAACTAAATGGAGACCATGACGAACAATTAGATTTCATACCCGATGTGCATGGTCCAGCCCTGTGCCTCTGGCTCTTCTTTTAATTGTTAAGTGCCTCTGGGGTTTGGCTCATTGGAAGGATCAGGAAGTAAAATAATAAGTGGGCCAAGTTCCAAAACAGGAGGGTGAGAGTGGGAAAATTCTTTCCCTGTTGGTACCATGTGGGATGCACACAGATGAAACGGCCCATGTAGATCCAAGCCCGTGAGTAAGCAGACAGGCCTCTGCAGAAGCTGGGAAATGGCCCTCCATTCAGTAGCACCCAGGAGGAGTGCGGTCCCTTTCAAGTCCACGGTCACATTCTGGTGTCCCCCTTGATTAAAGATGTTGCAATTAAATGTGCTTGAGCCGAGACTGGTTGGCTCAGTGGATAGAGCGTCGGCTTGCAGACTGGAAGGTCCCAGGTTCGATTCCGGTTGGGGGCATGTATCCTGGTTGCGGGCACATTTCCACTGTGGGGCGTGCAGGAGGCAGTTGATTGATGTCTCTCTCTCTCATCGATGTTCCTGACTTTCTATCTCTCTCCCTTCCTCTCTGTAAAAAATCAGTAAAATATATTTTTAAAAAATGTGCCTGAAACCAGGAGTTAGCATGTCATGTCTTTGAAAAGAAAACCACCACAACTTTCCCTAACAAGGAAAAGACACCTGCAAATTAAATCTCCAAGCTTGCATTCTTATTTAGATGTTGTCTGTGTCTGAGAACCAACGCATAAATCTCAAAGAACTGAATTGATGAAACAAAAACTCTTTGTGATTTTTAGGCTAACACAGATAGGATCGTATTTATTTGGAAGACTTTGAGTCTAGAAGTATTCCTCTCCACTGTTTTATTGATGATGCATTCTGAGAAGATATTAAAATACTTTCATGCCTGAAACATAAAAAAGGACTGGCCCTGGTTGTGTGTTACATTCATAAGCAGAAATCCTACAGGCAGCCTCAAGAGCATCTGCTACCATCTAGGAATTCAGATAACTATTTTAAGGAATTTCCCCCCAAAAGTAAGTAGTAGTATCAAATAAAAATGCCTCATATTTGGAGATCTTACTTTTAAAAAATATATTTTTTAATTGATTTCAGAGAGGAAGGGAGAGAGAGAGAGATAGAAATATCAATGATGAGAGAGAATCATCAGCTGCCTCTTGCACACCCCCTACTGGGGATCGAGTCTACAACCCAGGCATGTCCACTCCTTTTCTATACCCCTGATTCTATTATATTCATCAGTTTATTCTGCTCATCAGATTTTTTATTCACTTGATTTTGATTCTCTTGTTAATATGTATTTGTTGTTCATAATTTTTATCTTTACCTTTTTTTTCTTCTTCCTCTTCTTAAAGACTACCTTTCAGCATTTCATATGATACTGGTTTGCTGTTGATGAACTCCTTTAGCTTTTTCTTATCTGTGAAGCTCTTTATCTGCCCTTCAATTCGGAATGATAGCTTTGCTAGGTAGAGTAATCTTGGTTGTAGGTTCTTGCTATTCATCACTTTAAATATTTCTTGCTACTCCTGTCTGGCCTGCATAGTTTCTGTTGAGAAATCAGTTGATAATCATATGGGTAATTAACTGTTTTTCTCTTGCCGTTTTTAATATTCTCTCTTTGTCTTTTGCTCTTGGTATTTTAATTATGATGTGTCTTTAGTGTGGTCCTCTTTGGATTCCTTTTGTTTGGGGTTCTTTGCACTTCCCGGACTTGTAAGTCTATTTCTTTCGCCAGTTGGGGGAAGTTTTCAGTCATTATTTCCTCAAATAGGTTTTCAGTATCTTGCTTTCTCTCTTCTTCTGGCACCCCCCTGATTCTGAAATCGGTATGCTTGAAGTTGTCCCAGAGGCTCCTTACACTATGTTCACATTTTTTTATTCTTTTTTCTTTTTGCTTTTCCAGTGGAGTGTTTTCTGCTTCTTTGTATTTCAAATCTTTGACTTGATCCTTGCATTCCTCTAGTCTACTGTTAGGTTTCTGTATAATATTTTTTATTTCAGTTAGTATATGTTTAATTTCTAGTTGGTCCTTTTTCATCTCTAGTTGGTCCTTTTGCTCAGAGTAAACTGGACACTTCTCGCCATCTAACCCGTCTTTTGAACATATGAACATGAGTAGAAGATATAAGAGTTGTAATCATGACTGAAATGGACTAAAATTCAGATAAAGTCTTTGTCATTCTTTCTTGATTCTCATAAAAAGGTTTCTTGTCAAGGTTTTCTTTTTCCTTTTCCTGTTTCTTACTGAGAAGAGAACTTGTGTCACAACCTTTAAAAGTCTATAATTTCTGGAAGAGATCCTGTGCTTCATTTCCTTTCAGATTTTTCTTTCTTCCTCTCTTTTGCACAGATTCAGTATATGTTCATAAAAAAATAATGTGATAAAAAATAGGGAAATGTAGCTTATAAATCATAAATTCTGCTCAAACCAGAAGAAAATAAATGCATGACTAATTGGCCACATGAAACAGTATTGTGCTGGAGGATTATTTTTCAGGCATTGTATGGTATCTACATAGGGTGTGTGTACCTCTGCAAAGTGAATCAGTTACTCCTGCTGACTAGTGAGGTTAGACCAACTGTTCCTAAAGCCTTGGGCCTTACTAGGTGCTAGCAGTTGGCGATTCTGAAGCAAACGGAACAAAGCTTTTTCTCTCCTGGGGACTAATGATGTCCTGGGTGGGTCGGGGGGAAGGATGGGAGGGGAGGGGCAAATGGTTGTGTCATGTTGGGTAATGGCAAATGCTGTGAACACACCAGAATACAGGTGAGGAGCCTGAATTTGGGAAGGGTCATGATTATACATGTGAATGTGAGTTTCTTGCCCTGTGTGGTCCCGAAATGGGACCAAGTGACGGCAGAGCTGAGCAGGAGGTGAGGTCTCCCGTTTCCCAGGTGGTACCTGGGACATCCGAAGGTTGGCCTGCAGAGTACTGGAGAGCAGTCTGCTGACAATGGTCTGCTTCTCACATGGGTCAACTGTCCCTAGAAAGGCTCTGACCTTCTTCTCCCTTCTCTTCGCTGCACATTTGTTTCACTCCATCCCTTCTTTCCCTTAATTTAGTCTAAAATGAGGTAACAATGAGCTAGTCTGCTTTGAAGGCACACATGCAGAAGGCTTGGGTTCATAAATCTTTCCTATTACTTGCATGTAAGAGAAGTTCCTTTGAAAATCATTCTTCTCCTTGAAATCTTTTTCCTAAGTCAATATGTTTTGAAGCCACTGTCATGCTATTATGCTGGTTAGCTGTTTCTGATCAGTTGCCAAATGGGAATTACTTAGAACATATGTTCTTATTACTAGTGTACATGAAAGACATTTTAAAAAGAACCCAAGGGAATACAAATACAAAATCTTACACTTGGTGTAAAACTTTTATTCTTGTTAAATTCAAGGCAACAGAGAATTGCTTATAAGCTGGTCACTGCCAGACTAGCATCTTCCCTTTAGAATTTTATGGTCTTGTTCTGAGGAAAAACAACTTCATTGGAAGACCAGTGTGGGATCTAAAAGAGTTGGTGCCATCAGCACACACATCACAGCAACCTGTTGTTCCTTCAGCTCTCAGGTGCTTGGCTCACCTTGCTGAGCCTTAGAAGATGCTGTCACCGGTAAGTGAAACAGGACACAATGGGACTGAGGCCCTCTGTTGCTACTTGAGCCAAATTGAGGAGAGAAAGGATTGAATCCTATATGAGCGTTTATTCCATTAATGCTGTCAGTATGGGGAGAGCTGTCACTGTTGAAATTCTGCTCCACACCCCTCGCCAGTTGACTGGTTATACATACACACTAGAGGCCCAATGCACGAAATTGGTGCAAGAGGCTCGGCCCTCGCACCCCCTTCCCCCCACTTCATCTGGAAGGTCTGTCTGGTCTAACTAGCATATTGCACTTTTATTATTGCTGTGAACAAAAGTGTAATGGAAAGGGGATGGTTGGGTCTGTAGTCTGGCCTTCAGGAGCTCAGAGTTCTATAACAGGGTGGCTAATTATCAGGGAGTAATGTGATCAGAATTGTGTTCTTTACAATCATTCTGACTGATAATAGATTGAAAGGGAAAGAAAGAGACAGGCAGGGAAATGATTTTACTCCTGAGATTTAAGCCAGAGATTGGATGGGTCTAGAGAAGAAAACCAGCTCTTGGAAACCCAGAATCTGAAGGAAGAAAAAAGCACAGCAGGTATATTTTCTCAGACTCCCTGGGAGATTCCATTAGGACACAAATGTGTCCTGAGACACAAATAAGTCTCATTTCTGTATCTACCACCTCTTCTTACCTCTCATGCAATTTCAGGCTTCAACATTAATATCATCTGAAACATTTTTAATTAAGTCTCTAGAAAAGTGAATAATATGTGTAGTGCACTTCTATCATCTTTCAAGCACATCATCTGTTAAAGGGTTTTTTCTAATTCTCTTGTATTACCGTCATCTGTTGAGGGAGTTTGATTTAACGGACTTCCTCTGAGGCAGAGTTTCTTTAATTGGCAATTCAGATGTGAACTGTGTTATTAATCACCGATATACTAATAACATTGCACTTGTCAGTTGCTGAGCACATGTTCTTATACTACAAGGCAGGTGCTGTCATTCTCATTGTACCAATGATGACTAATCCGGTTGCCCTCTACAGAGGTCACGATTACAGAAAGAATACTCAAGTGCCAAATATTTGTACTCCTCTCTAGCAGTCCAGAATTGTTATTTACCTCCAGAAAATAAGTGTGGCCACTCAAATCTTCTTTATTCATTAAACTCAACCTGCTGTTGACTAGGTAAAGTAGCTCATCTATTCCTTAAACTAGTAGCTATCCTAGTTTAAGTTGTTCCTTGTGCTTAGAAATATTAAGTATGAATCTACTTAGAAACATGATAAATACGAAATTTGTTTCTTTTTCCCAATTATTTTATGTGGAAAATACTCATAACTTAAAATAATGATTGGGAAAAAGAAACAAATTTCATATTTATCATACGGGTTGTAGCATGGGGCAGTATTTCCTTCCTTTCGAAGCCTGAGTAATGTCCCATTGTATGTATATAGCAAACTTGGCATTTGCCAAATCAAAAGTGGGTATGCATTGCATCTGCTAGCTTTCATCTAATCATTGTTACGTTAGGGTTTTTGGTCATTGAGTCAGACCTCTTCTGCCCCTTCCTGCAGGTGTTGTCGGGGGATGAGCAGATCTTGGTAACAGCTTCTGGGACCCTGATCATGAAATGGGGGAAGAGTCGCAGCCCTATAATAAGGGGCTAAAGAGGCAAGGTCACCTCTGGAATAAATAACATGCTTCTCATGTTCGCAGTTTTGAAAATCTGTTTCAGATCCATTAGCTCCCAGGCCAGTGAACATATTTGTGTCTAGATAGATACAGACATGGTGATTTTGCTGCACCATTAACTCACCCAGAAACGTCGGGCCATGTCTTTCCATGTTGCCCTTTTTGTTCTCTTTCTGGGGCGTGTGTGTCAAACAGCTCATACCTTACCTTATCCCGCGCTCAGCTTCTCCCCAGGTGTGGCTTTCACAGCTCAGCAAGGCATTAGGTATGGGAGCATCACACCTGAGTCCTAGAAAGGACACTCCTAATAGAGTTCATTGTTGCTGTTTTGCACATGGAAAAGTGGGGTTCAAGGAGCTTGGGGTCTTGGCCGAACCAGGAAGGCTGGCCAGGGGTAAAGCTAGGGCCAGAAGTCATTCAGGGATGTGAACTACGGTCCGCTTTGCGCCACACGATGTGAGTCCAATTTCCTTGGACTTCAACCACTGAAAATAAATTATTCCCTGGTCTTTGGGAGGCAGAGTCTCTTTTGCAGACTGTTCAGGTGCCAGGTAAGGATTTATGAGGATACATTAATCCCCGAAACCGTTTTCAAAGCCCACACCAAGGCTCCACTCACATGGAAGGAGCAGCTCGCTGCAGATGGGTCCCAGAGGGTCTTATCTCGGCCCACTCATCTCTGGGAAGCCTGAGCCTTTCCGAGAATGTGGGCAAAATCCTGACGGGAGCCAGCAAGAGAGCCTGAGAGGCCCAGCCAGGACCCCGTGCTGGCCTGCCGATGGGTGCCAACCACACAAACGCTGGGAACTGCTGGCACACGAATGCCTCATCTCTCACCTGTTTACAGTTTCCACTTCAGGGTGGTGTGAGGCACTTCTTCAGTGCTCAGTGTCCACGCCCTTGATGAAACTAATCTGTCTGGTTTTATTTTCAACCAATAAAAGTGATCAGTTGGTGACCAGAAATCAACATTCTTAAAGTTAAACCAAGCAGCCTCTCAACTGTTTCTTGATCGGGAAATGGGACTGAATCTGCCAAATAAGACCTTCCCCTTACTGGAGATTCCACACCCTGGGAGTGCCCTAACTGGGCTGTATTATCTGAGGGTTCTCCTGAGGAGCAGCTGCCTCTTTTAAATGCTGGCTACATCAGTTTCATCTGCAAGGAGCACCTGGAAGCCATTGTGCAGAGCACTACCACAACCTGAGAAATCCTACCAACGTTCAATAGAAGACAAGCCTAAGGTCTAATTCCACCTTAATTGCATCAAGGAGAGTGGGACTTTTGTCCAACTCCTGAATCTCCTCAGTGGGCTGTTTATTAAACAGGCACCACTGAATATTTGTACTTGTCCTAATAAACTCTCCTAGATAGGTAATTATCTTTTTACTTCCCAGCTGAAAACACAAGACAAATATCCCAGAAGGTGCAGATGGCAGGTGAAAGTTTCCTTTCTCACCCA
The DNA here is from genome assembly GCA_004026805.1 of Lasiurus borealis. Taxonomy (NCBI): domain Eukaryota; kingdom Metazoa; phylum Chordata; class Mammalia; order Chiroptera; family Vespertilionidae; genus Lasiurus; species Lasiurus borealis. The sequence continues at coordinate 11,401 of PVJN01003245.1, forward strand.
GGTACTGTTGAGAGATGAAATTGGCACAATAATTAAATGTCCATCATCCTACCTGTAGGTGCAGAAAAACTGAATGGTGGTCATAGGAGTATAGACATGGAAAGGGAAGTCCCAAGAGGTTCATGAAGTATTAATTCTCTATTTAAAATATTTAAAAATTGTTGGGCCCTGGCCAGTGTGGCTCAATTGGTTGAGCATTGTCCCATGTACCTAGAGGTCACTGGTTCGATTCCTGGCCAAGGTGCATGCCCAGGTTTCAAGCTCAGTCCCCAATAGGGGGCGTGCGGGAAAAAGCCAATTGGTGTTTCTCTCTCATTCATGTTTTTCTCTCTCTAAAATCAATAAAAACATTTAAAAAAGTTTTAATGGGCATATGTAGAATACATAACTAAATTAAAATAAACCTACCTCAAGTTCCATTTCATCTTTACTTGGACACATTTAAGGATGCGGTGGGAGCAAAATGAGGAAGACTCACTGGCACATTTACTGCAGCCTTTCCAGGAATGAGACATACGGGTTGTTTTAAGGAGCATAAATGGAACAAGGGACAGTCTTGTATACATGAGAGTTACTAGTCAAACTGGCTCTGGCTCTGTCATTACAGCCTCAGCTCTCTCCTCCGTAAAGTGGAAACTGGAAATAGTGAACGAGATAACGGTACACCCATGATAAGTGCTCAGAAATGATTAGCCAAAGGGATGGAAAGCTCTGTAACAAGAATGGGGGAGGAAAGTATTCAATTAGTTCTTCAGGCTTTTTTGTCTTCACTACCTTTACACCAGAGCTGCTGAGGGGTCTCATTTTTGCTCCATGGACTTTAGGCCCAGGCACCTACAAAGGTGACCATAGTTACTGTGGCAGCAAGTTCACACCTGGCCACAGACCCAATAGAAAGGCCTGTGCAAGAATGTTCAAAGTAGCATCCTTTGTGATATCTTTAAACTGGAAGCTACCCAAAAAGTAGAGTGGACAGTACCTAGCCATCAATAATAAATTTTAAAAATGGACTACATCATTAGTAGCAGAACAGAGCAACTGTGGTACATTCACCAGTGGGCTACCACCTGCAACGAGAATGAGCAATTACAGCAGCTGAGTGACTCTCCCAAGCGTAAAATTGACAAGGAAAGCCAGGCCACCAAGAGTGTTAGGGCATTATTCCACTTACATAATGCACTAGACACAGGCCACACTCCTCTAATTTCCGCTGTCAGAAATAAGGAGACTGTTACCCTTGGGGGACAGTGACTGGAGGAGACCAAAAGCATCTCTAGGTGATGGTCATGTTCTTGTGCTTGAGGTGAGCACACTTAGGAAAAGCTGGAGCTGTCACCTAGCATGTGTGTGCTTACCTGAAACTTCACCGACTATTGTAGCAAGTAAGTGGGCCCTTTGGGCTCAGCATCTGCCTTCTCCAGGCGGGGCTGACTCCTGGACAGGTGCAGCGTTGCCCATGGAACATTCCTGGAGACGGTGCTCCCAGGAGGCTGTCTACACACTGCTGACAGCTAGTCCTCATTGCCCACCTTCCAACCTTACCAGATACACTGCACAAATGTGCAGCCAGCTGCAGCCAGCACACTGGCCTGTAGTCCCAGACAGGGCCCTTAGAAACTGTCTCCTAGCCAAGATCAAGACCTCTCCAATCCCCATTGTCCTCCAGAAGTTCAGCCTTGAAGGACAACATGGAGATTGTTCCAAATCGTTGCTTCAAGGGACACAGGACCTACTGAGCACCGGGCATATGGCAGATGAGTCACTCTATTTCAAGAAGAAAGACAGATGCACAGAAAGAAACAGCAGTGCAGCTCTTAGTACAAAAGACCTCAATTGGGAAGCTTCTGGAACAATAGAAAGTATATATCATTCAAAAGCTATCTTAACAACTTATATGCTTAAATTTCATAATTATGATCAATGTATATCCATACTTCAAAAACCCAAATGCCTCCTAAAGATACATTTTTCTCCTTGACCACCGAAGTTTCAGAAAGACTCTCCTAAAATCTTGCCAATTAATTTATAATTCCAATCTCCACAGGAATAACATTCACTGGTTTTGCATGAAATCTATACATGAAGAGTTATCCCCAGAGCTTAGCTTTTCCTCTCCCCTCTGCTGGTTTTTGGTCTCTTCCCCCGAGGCCCTAGCATGGGGACTGAAATAGGGCCAGTGTGGCTGGAGGAGTGAGATGGGACTGGAGGACAGAGCCAATTTGTACTTCTTAATCCCTTCACCTTTGTCACCCAGCCCCCAACCCCCTCTCAACTGGCACCCGTTGGTTTGTTCTCTGTATCTAAGAGTTTGTTTCTCTTTTGTTTGTGTATTTTGTTTTTTAGATTACACAAATAAGTAAAATCTTATAGTTTCTCTCTTTCTCTGACATTTCATTTAGCATAATACCCTCTAGGTCCATCCATGTTGTCACAAATGGTAATATTTCATAATTTTAGGTGGCTGAGCAATTCATTATTGTGTATATGTACCACATCTTTTTACCCTGGATGGCCAGGTGGACACTTAGGTTGCTTTTATATTCTAAAGGCCTCACTTAACTTGAGGCATTACCTGACTTCTCCGAGCCTCAGTGGCCTCCTATGTGAAATAGGTTCTGTGTCCCCCAGAGAAAATGCTTATAAAGTTCCAACACAGAGCCTGGTGCCCAGCCAGCGGTGACCAGTGATATTTGTGGCACAAACATAAAGGACACTATTATCCTATTGGGTTGCTGCAGAAACAGAATTTACTGGCACCCCAAAGCCAAATCTGAACATAGAAAACTAACACTAATGCATTAACTTGTAGAAAGCAAATAAGATCTAAGGAACGATGTACCTGCGATCTTATACAAATTAGCCATGATCTGTAGACTTTCTGGTACATATTTATATTCCCAAGGAGGTTCCCGTTATAAGGATGGTTAGAGGATCCAGCCAAAGGGTGTTTGCTGGTGATGAACAATGATGTATATTGTAGGCTTTTGATTGACATTGGAAAGACTTTCAACAGTTTCTCAAAGGCAATAAATAATTATTCTTTCAGCCTTCAACTTCTCTTTAATAGAGATCATTCGAGTGTTATTGAACCGAGCTGTGATGCTGCTGGCAGAAACAATGGGTGCCCTTTTTGAGTTTATACCTTAGGTTGGTCCCTGTCTGGCCACTTTGTTCTCCTGATGAAAAGATGACTCAATTTCCAAAGAATAAGTGGTTTGATGCTTTCAGCCAATTCAAGAGGAAAGCAACATAGCTGAGTTACATGAAAACTCTTTTTTAAGCAAACTGCCCTAGGAGTTTTCCTTGATTGCAGCCCCGAACGTCAATTTAATGTGACGTGTTGACCTTTACTAGGTGTCTTTAGATAGAAATCAACTCCAAGCCCTCCGTATTTACTGAGCTGTACCACATACTGTGTATGCATTAATTTTCTAAGCTACAGACTCTCTTAACTTTACTTATTGAAAATATCCCCAGTAAAACAATGCTTCATTCCTTTTTTGTATTTCCAAATCCTAAAATATACAGTGTACAAGTGAAATATTTGGGCTGCCTAGTGGGGGTTGGGTGGCTCTGTCTTTTGTCATGAAATAGTTTCTTCTGTTCTTATTGTTAAGTAGTTTTCCCAAGAAATGAGTTGTGTTTATTAGAGTACAGACTACATGCAGACCCTAATGATGTACATTTTTTAAAAATATGCAGATCACTGTCCTGAGCTCTTCTAACTAAATTTTCTGCATGATTAAAATATTTCACAATTTTTATAAAGCTCATAAATGATGAAAAATAAAAGTCTGACATTAGAAACAAGGGTAGACACAGCCAGAAGAGGACCCCAAAATGCAGAAGCAATTTCCCTGAATCACAGACTTGGAGGGGACAGGACCGACCGCACTCCAACCCACACACGCGCTGCGTTCCCAGAGTTAACTGTGACCTTGTGAGGCTTTCCCTGATGAGTCTGGGATCCCATTGGCCCACGGTGCTGACTGATAACAGGCTATCAGGACTAACGTTTCAATTTTTTTATATTAAGAAAGTGCTGATGTGATTAGCTAAGTCCTGAGATTAATAACATTCATTACTCCTTATAAGTGTGGACACAGGAAACGGCAGGACCTAAGTTCTAATCTACTACATTCCTTCATTTAAATTTCCTGAGGTTTGAGTTTGTGTTCATTTCTGATGTTTAAAAAAATTAAGAAATTCACAGTGAGAGAAAATCAGTTCATGTTGGGTCAAAAATAATCATATTAGTTTCCAAAATGTCAAGGATTCAGGCTTTTGTATTCTGTGAAATATCTGATCACAGCAACTTATGTTTCTCTGTGATAGTAATTAAGTTCAAGTAGCAAGAACCTCTCATTTTAGGCTTGAAATGGATGAAAAAGGTTTATTTTTCCTTTGCTCTTTCTATGGACTCACATAATGAAAGGAATGCAGGGTTCTCTTTCTTGATTATTGCTTTAGAATGAAATTGTCCTGCCTCATTACTCATATTCAAAGAGAGATGATAATGTACTTCATTATGGGATTTTTATATATTGCTAATGTCTAGAAAACTCAGTGGATTAATTCTCTCTGTACAAGATGAAACTGATGGAATAAATTGGACATTATCAAAGCCCAGCCAATGTGACCTGAGAACTTCAAAGAAGAGAGCAAAAACCTAAGTCCAGCATCAGGCATATAACATTATACCAGAAGTTCCTCTAAGATTGGCCTAAGAACCATAGTATCCAGTAGGTAATTTTTAAAATATGTAGTAGTATTGAAGCATCCATCTTATATAAAAACTGCTGTTCGAAATTTTAACCTTGCTATTTGGCGTCTGTAAATGTTTGCTTGCTTACATAATAAGAAAAATGAGACTATTCTCACTTCACAGAGGCCTTTAAACCTTCCCTAGACAAAGTTATCAGTGCTGGCACCAGGCCAGGCCTTTGGTTGAAGTCTCAAGGCCCCAGCACGTAGGGGTTCTTTAAGAACTTGCAAAAGGGGCAGGAAACATCCCATATTTGGGAGACAAAGAAGGTAAAAACATATACATAGGAAAAGTTCCTGCATGTTGGGGCCCAGAATTTGAGAGACATTTTCCTCTGGACCCACGTGTAATAAATGTAACTCCAAACTCTCCAAGCATTGTTTGATTATTCTGGTTCTCTCTAACAGTATAAATTACTAATAGGAAGTGGAAGCTGCGAAAAATAGCTGAAAATGTATTGTGAGATTTATAAGAAATGCCCAAATTAAAGAAGCTAAATTATTTATAACCATCTCAAAACCAGCAAAGTTTCAGGTGTCCGGTTAGAATAGTCTGATAAAATATGACATCCGTGGTCACGGAACAAGTTCTAACCTCAGGAAACTGTAGTAGAAGAACATTGGACTTAAAATCCTGAGACGTGGGCTCCAGGGTCTCCTCAGTGTTTGGAGGAGAGGATCCCTTCGTTTCTGTTGCCCAGTGTGCGCTTCTGACCCTTCCTCCTTGGGAGGAACCCATTCCAAGGGTTCAAGTAAGGCCACCCCCCTCTGACCCACATAAAACGCTGGGAATCTCATGTTAGCTCCCCAAATGCAACTTACCGCTTCTCCACCCAGCTCTGGGCCCTGGGAGACCAGCCAGTCGGGCTGTGTCAGCAGCTCCCTTGCACCCTGGCTTCCATGAGTCAGAGAGGAGGGCAGGGCGAAAGTGAGGTCGGGAGCTTATTCCCCAGCTCCTTTCCCATCCGGTGCCACATTTCCGTCCAAAGGTGCTGCTGGTTCCAGGAACTGCCTTCCTGCCCCTTCAGGCTTAGGAATGGTGCCCGCAGCCTGGGCACTGTATTGTCTCTCCCGGCTTCCCTAAGTCCTTCCTACAACTTTGCAAATAATCCATTTATTATGTTCTTCTCAAGTTGCCCATCGATTTCCTGCAGGGACCTTGGCTTAATGTCTTTGGTCCGCTACATCCAGCTCCCCCCAGGGGCTGGGCCCTGGCAGTTCTAGACTGAGATCACCAAACTGCTGGTGCTCCCCGTGAAAAGAGAGCCTCCCTCTTAGTGCTGGAGTCTGAGTGAGGTGTACACCTGCGTTTGCAAAGAAACCTCTGCAAGGGAGTAAAGGATGATTAGGAAGAAGGCAAACTGGAGGCAGAGAGTCTTGTTTTTCTTCTACTTTTCCCTGCTGAGTCTGGGACCCCCCCTCTCCCCACCACCACCAAGCACACTGGGCTGACTTTGTTAACACATGCTAGGTGCTGGGAATGCAAATGGGATCAGAAACAGCCGAGTCTACAGTCTAAAGAACTCATTGAATATACATGTTAACACCTTGAACTGAATTGGACTTTATTTACGACATTAACTTGTTTGCAAAGTCTCCCAGATTTAAATGTTCAGTGGAGAAGTTTCTGATTTATTTTCCTAAAGTAATGTTTAGACTGACCAGAATAACCTCATCTGGCCATTTCAGTCATTGTGGGAATAGTGCACTTAACCACCATGCCAGCAGTGGGAGAAGTTTTTGTTATTAACTCAACATTACAGAAGAGGAAGCCAAGGCTTAAAGTCACATACCCAACATGGTAGGGTTGAGAGTCAGACCCTAGTAATTCTGACTCCTCTACTCTTCATCTTACCCTATAGTATAATCTTTTTTGATAATTAGTCTAATCAGATCTAATATTCTAATCACTAAAAAATCTCCAACAAAATTTAACCCATGAACACAGCCAATACCATGGGGAAGCCCTGGGGTGGGGTGGAGGTTGAGTAGAAGGGGCAAAAAGGGAGTAAATGGGATATATCTGTAATACTGTCAACAACAATGATGCCAACGAATGGTGTGTAGGAACTTGCTAAACCCCCATAGCATTTATGCCTCCGAAAAATCTCAAAACTTACAGACATGCACATTTTCTATATTAACAGATCGTCAAACCAAACTGTCATTCATACCATCCCAGGGATAAAGTCCCAAATATATCAACCTAGTGTTCTTAGTATGGAATCTGAGCACAGTCAGGGAGAATCTAATCTATTCCGATTGTACCCGATCATCATGGAGACAGCCGAGGCTCTCCAGTTCAATTGCGCATTAGCACTTAGCACTGGCGGCTGCCACGTCATCATCATTCATTACAACCGAGCTACACTCTGTCATGAGGTGCACCAATGCTCGTTTACCATTTTCTCTCGCGATCGGACTGTCTGTTGCGAAGGGCAGCACACTTGGGTTAGTGAGATGTAGGCAGGTTTCCCTGCACCTGCTTCTCTCCCACAGGACAGGGACTCACTGTCTTATCTCCAGAAATTGAGGGGTGACCCCGTTTTGCTGTGAGTCACACTTCGCTTGTCGTGTCTCACTCTGCTCAGAATTAAGTTCTGGGGATAGAGAAGGAGCTGGGTCCAGTGAGGAAGGAGAGAAGGATGTTTCAGACACTTGCCTTGGGAATAGTGGGAGGGCTTTGAGAGGACACCGGCCAGGAGGTGTCATGACCTCAAATGACTGCTCACCAATTCCATGGTCTGCACTGGGGTCGGGGGGCTGCCTGGAAGGTGGAAATAGGGAACCGGAAAATAGAAGAAATGGGTTGTTTGGGCTCCATGGGTAGGTCAGCAGGTAGGTAGACAGATGATGAAGGAGAGAGGTGCCACTCCCGACAGGCTCCAGAGCCAGGCTCGGAGAACAGGTCTGAGTCACAGCCTCTAGGAGCCCTGATGCGCTCGAGGGATTAGCTGACCTAGATCTGCAGGCACATAAACCTGCTGAGGTGAGGAGCGGGGGAGACTTCAAGGATGACCTCACACTGAGATTCTTCACAGCTCCGCCTCCTCCCTGCGTCACTGCCATGCCAGGGACCCTCCCTTATCGTCATGTTAGTGTCCACATGCTTGTGCACAGTGGCCTAGTTAACTGGGTAACTAGTCAGTACTCGACTTCCCAGGCCAGGTGCACACAGCCTGGAAACAGTTTGTAGCCTGGATGAAGAGTCTTACGATGGATGAGCCTCCTGAAATAGCCAGCCAGGGCTAACCAGGCACCACCTAGTGCACATTCAGCAGTAAGAGGCTGACTGTGGCTTAGGAAAGAAACGTTTAAAATACTTTATTTTAAAACAATTTATTTAAAAAGTTTATTTTAAAAAAATAAATGAAATCAAAACACTACTTGCCACCATCAAAATGAATTTTACATGTCAGTGTGACTGGCCCTGGATGTCCAGGTTAAGTGCTATCTCTAAATGGGTCTGTGAGGGTGTTTCCAGATGAGATCAGCTCCAAAACAGTGGGCTCAGGAAAAGTAAACCGCCGTCCCCATCGGTGCAGCCATCCAGGAGCACCTGAGAGAACAGAATTTGCCTTTTTTTTTCTTCTTCACTGTTGAGCAGGGATATCTCATCTCCTATTCTCCTGCCCCCAGACGGGATTTGGCAGCCCCAGCAGCTCATGGGACTCCTCAGCCACTGTATCTCATGAGCCAACCTCCATCAGAAATAAGTACACATACCCTGTTGGTTCTGCTTCTCCTTAAAAAACAAAGAAACATATATCCTATCTAATAAAAAAGTAATATGCAAATTAACCACCACAAGCCACATCTACCAGTCAGTCAGGAGTGAATATGCAAATTAAACCAACCAAGATGGTTATGGCCACAGAGAGAGCAGGGAGGATTGTGTTTCTCAGCAATGGAGGAAGCCAAATTCCCATGCTGTCCTGTTTGCCCCTAACTGCCCTCCCCTGGGGGCCTGGTCACTCCCCTGCAGACTTGATCACCCCCAATTGCCCTCCCCTGCTGGCCATTTTGTGGTAGCCATCTTGTGTCCACATGGGGGCAGGATCTTTTGACCACATGGGGGCAATTATCTTGTGTGTTGGAGTGATGATAAATCTGCATATTACTCTTTTATTAAATAGGATAGAGGCCTGGTGCATGGGTGGGGGCCAGCTGGTTTGCCCTGCAGGGTGTCCTGGACCAGGGTGGGTGTTCCCTTGGGGCATGGGGTGGCCTGGTTGAGGGGCCTGTGGTTGTTTGCAGGCCAGCCACGCCCCCCAGCAACCCAAGTGGAGGCCCTGGTATCTGGGATTTATTTATCTCCTACAATTAAAACTTTGTAGCCTTGAGCAGAGCCAAGCCTGCTAGCACAGCCATTGAAACTTTGTTGCCTTAAGTGGAGGCCTGAGTCAGCCAGGGTTAGCGGAAAGCTTGGCTTCCTCCATCGCCATGGGCAATCCAAGCTTCCCTCCTGCTCTCTCTGTGGCCATAGCCATCTTGGTTGGGTTAATTTGCATACTCACTCTGATTGGCTGGTGGGTGTGGCCTTTTGGTGTAGCAGAGGTGTGGTCAATTTGCATATTACTCTTTTATTAGATAGGATAGACGCCTGATGCATCAGTGGAAAATACCCTCACAGACCCATCCAGAGATAACACTTAACCTGGACATCCAGGGCCAGTCACACTGACATGTAAAATTCATTTTGATGGTCTCAAGTAGTGTTTTGATTTCATTTATTTTTTTAAATAAACTTTTTAAATTATTTTAAAATAAAAAATTTAAACGTTTCTTTCCTAAGCCACAGCAGCCTCTTAGTGCTGAATGTGCACTAGGTGGTGCCTGGTCAGCCCTGGCTGGCCCTGGCAGGCCTAGACCTCTACTCAAGCTACAAAGTTTCAATTATAGAAGATAAATAAATCCCTACAAAATGAGCAGGAGGTTTGATTTGCTCCTGACGATGGAGGAAGCCAAGCTCCCACAGCCCTGGCCTGCCTTGGCCTCCACTTAAGGCTATAAAGTTTTAATTATAGAAGATAAAGAAATACCAACAAAAATGGCTGCAGCATGGAGCAAGCAGGAAGCTTGACTCTGCTCAAGGCTACAAAGTTTCAATTATAGAAGATTTGTAGCCTGGAGCAGAGCCAAGCCTTCTGCATGCTCCGTGGCAGTAGCCATTTTTGTTGGGATTTATTTATCATCTATAATTGAAACTTTGTAGCCTGGAGTGAAGGCCTAGACTAGTCAAAGTGTGCAGAAAGCTTGTCTTCCTCCATCGCTGGGGAAACACAAGCCTCTCTCCTGCTCTCTCTGTGGCCACAGCCATATTGGTTGGGTTAATTTGCATACTCTCTCCTGATTCGCTGGTGGGTGTTGCTTTGTGAGTGCAATGGAGTGATGGTTAATTTGCATATCACTCTTAAGATTCTAGAATGTTTATGGCATTTTTAAGAAAGACATAATTTTAGTCATTGGCTGTAAGTGGGAATAACTATCAAATAGGCTCTGCTTATTGCAACTCCCAGAATTTGCCCTCAGGCCACTCTGATGTAGCTGCCAAGGGCAGCGTTCTCTGTCAGCCCCATACCAGACACCAGATCTGAAGCCTTCATGCAGCACACACAGAGATGGATTGTCAGCAGCTGGGTAAACTGAAAAAGTAATAAAAATGACTCGTTTTATAGATGCAAGTATTAGAAAACAAAAATGTATACCAAGTGTGGGAGGAAGAACTTGAACTAAATAGTGCATTTAACTTTGTTATAGGAAGTAGGGAAATGATGGCCAAGGTATAGGAAAATCAATATATAATTCCAATACTCATTAATCTCCAGACTGAATTGAAATTATTTTTCAAATCAATTTCCATTGCTAGAGTACCTACTAAGAGACACATTAGAAGAATACATTAAAATTCTATTTAATTGCAAGACGACAATAATTTTCTGAGCTAATGTAAAGCCACAGATGTGTTAAATTTCAAGTTTAACATAGTAATGAAATCTTAAACACCATGAAGCAAAATGACTGCTTATTTCTGGTGCTCTTTTTTAGGATATATTTGTTTGTCTCCACACACCCCTTTCTGCCCCAGTTTCTGACTCCTTGGCCATCTGCCCCAAGGATCCTTGATGTGCTCTAGGAAAAAAGGGCCAGAGCCAGCAAAATCCAAGACCGTGGCTGATTTTGAGTGTAGGAAGTCCTTCCTCAAGACAGTTCTGAGTGTCCTTCCTGGAAGTGGAAAAAATAAGGATGAAGAGATCTCTTTCTAACGTTTAGCTTTGAGATCCAAAACGTAAACCTCTCCAGGCTGAGTGATAGACCTCTTTTCCTGTAACTACAAAAACTGTACTATGTCCAGGCGTCTCAGAGACCTGGAGACCACATCCAACGAGAGTTCTTTGGAGGCCAAGAGCAGCATGCATCTCTGTAAGCTCGTAGAACTAGTTCCGAAAGTTATTACAGATAATCCACAGAAGACGTGCCTCGCATGCTCAGATGACATCTGTTCAGAATTCCAGTGTCTTTGCCATTGTAATTCCAGGAGGTTCTCAATGCAAATCAGAAACAGAGAAGTCACAGCTGGCAGCTCCGGAAGGCCAACAGGAAGAAGCGGCATGTAGGGAGACAGGTTGGTCCACATGCTCCTCGTGGCATTCAGAGTCCAGGGACAAACAACCCTCCAAGTTCTGGATGAAGTCGTGCAGTAAGTCGCTTGGAGAGAACTCCTTGTGACTCTTCAATGAAGTGTCACAGGCCCTCTTAACATATACAACTGCTGGCTTATGTGAGCACCCAAATTCTACTTTCCATTTTATAGCTATGTTTAAATTAAAGCTGACTGTACTCTATATTTTTAAAAAATACTCATTAGCTGCCTAATGAGGAGAATCTATTGGATTGGTTCTGTAAGCTGAGAGAGAGAGAGAGAGAGAGAGAGAGAGAGAGATTATATGCACAGATATTTTAGGCATGGCAATATTCTCCCAAATTTTGTTGATACAAATATGCTTTTGATGGATGAAGTTTGAATCTGTCGTTTGCCTGGCCTGATGGTCTAATTGTCACCTCTTCCTCCAAGTGCAATTGACCGGAGTTTCTCATTTTTGGTTCCAGTAATCGGGCAGGATATATCTCAGTAATGTTAAGCATCAGCCCTACCTCCTGGTAAAGGAAAACTCACAAACTGTTCAAAAGCTCTACACAGTCCCGCATTCACTGTGTCCCTACTTCAGCGTGAGGATAAATAGCCTCTCTCCACTCCACTGGATTAGAATCAGCCACACATCTCCAGATTTCCCGCTCCAGGCCCTCTTATCTCACACTCCGCATGCGGAGCCTGCTTAATGGCAAGCGGAGCTATCCATTTAAAGGGGTTGAGTGACTTGTTTACCTTCACACTTTTGGGGAAACAAATCAGTACTTTACTTAAGAGCCAATTGCATCCTAAGAAACTGATCATTTTTTAAAGTATGTACTGCCAAAAGCTCAGTTCTTATTTTTTCCCCCTGAATGTGGAGTATGTGTTTCTCTTGAATTCTAATTAAATTCAGACGATTATCAGTAGAATGCCAAAAAAGTTTGGAGCAGAATGTTGAAGAATATGTGGAAAGTATCCAGAAGAAAGTAGTGAAAATAAATAAAAGATGCAAACAGAAGACAAACTGGCTGAGAAGGAATTCCTCCTGCTGCCCGCTCACTAATGCAGAATGTCAAGTGCTTATAAGCACACATGGATGTGATCCCTCAGTGTCTGCTCAGAAGCCTTCCTGCACCAGTTCCATAACTGGTAATCCATAACACCACTGCCATCAACTAAATTCTATAACACCACTGTCATCAACTAAATCATAGGAATACAACCCAGTGTGTTAGAGGTTTCAGGGCAGTGTGATTGTTATTTCTAAAGAAGTTCAACATTTAGGAGTTATCTCAAAATAAAACCAAGTTATAATAATACCCAAGTATGAATGGTGAGTGAGGACCCCAAGGATAACAGAAGAAAGATGGCATCCTTTCCTGAATCAATCACCAGCATCTTCACATTAATGTGTGCTGAGTACACAATCAACTCCATACAAAGTATTATAGACAGTCCCCTTGAGCTGTTATTTTTATTTGTAAAAATTACTCAAACATTCCCTATCTCAATGCTGCCCTTTTTTTAAAAAAAAGTTTTAATTTAGAGAGAGAGGAAGGAAGAGGGAGAGAAAAAGGAATGTGGATGTGAGAGAAAAGCATCAATCGGCTGCCTCTTGCACGCCCTAACCAGGGACAAGCCTACAACCTGAGCTTGTGCCCTGATCAAGAATTAAACCAGCAATTTTTGGGGGGTATAGGATGATGTCCCACTAACTGAGCCACACTAGCTCAAGCTAATTATCAAGTAATTTAACTGCTAATACATATCGTAGGACATAGAGATATTTCATAATGACAAAATAATTATTTCATGAGGAAGACCTACAGTTCTAAATATTTATGCACCCAGTAACAGTTTCAAAATATATGAGGCAAAAATTGACAGAACTAAAAAGAGAAAAGACAAATATACAGTTATTATTGGAGATTTGCCATCCATGTCTCAGTAATTGATAAAGCAAGTAAACAAAAATTTGTTAAGGATTCCTAATTGGTTTGGCTCAGTGGATAGAACATCGGCCTGCAGATTGAAGGATCCCAGGTTCGATTCTGGTCAAGGGCATGTATCTTGGTTGCAGGCACATCCCCAGTAGGAGGTGTGCAGGAGGCAGCTGATCAATGTTTCTCTCATTGATGTTTCTAACTATCTCTTCCTTTCTCTCTGTAAAAAAATCAATAACATATTTAAAAAAATCGTTACAGAGGCATATCGGAAGAATACTATAAACCAATGTGACTTAATATTTACAGATCACTAAACCCAATAACATCAAAATACACATTCTTTACAAGTGCACACAGAATTCATGCACTAGGATAGACTATATGGTAGGCCATAAAGTGAGCTTCAATAAATTGCAAAACACTGGGACTCCAGATATTTAAAAATTAAATAACATACTCCTATATAATCTATGGATTAAAGAAGGCACAGGGAATTAGAAAATATTTTAACTGAATGATAATAAAAATACAAAATATAAAAATGTGTGGGATGCATCTAAAGCTGGCTCAGAGGGAAAAGCTATTGCGTTAAGTGCTTATACCAGAATAAAAAGAGACTTAAAGTCAGCGATCAAAGTTTCAACTTGAGAAGCTAGAAAATGAACTTATTTAACAACCAAAACAAAAATAAGTGCAGAAATACAGAAATGTAACAATTTAAAGTTGGTTTTTGGAGAAACAAAACAAAACAAAACCTTGAGTCCAGTGACTGCCATTTCTTAGCTGTGACCATGTGGAATGTAGAATGGACTTGACTCACTGGCTGTATGATGGAGTAATGACAGCACCTCCATCAGATGAGAGGATGAGAGAATGCTTGTAAGGAACTGGGTACAGCAACAGCTTGGAAGTAATAACACAATAAGTGGTAGCTATTGTGTTCATTATTCCAAACCCTACACTTAATCCACATGCCCTAGGACCCTCTGCAGCTGACAGATGGTAACAACTAATGCTGAAAGACAGACATTCTATTCTCTGATGCCATCGCTTCTACCCATAGTATGTGGATGGTATACAAAATTAACCATCAGCCCATCCCTTGTAAGGTACCCTGAACTGTACTTATCAAATTCTGCATTTTCAGACTTCCACCTGGCATGTTTACACCAAAGTACTCTTTTTTACTTATGCCTAGTAGTAGCCAATTCAATACATTTGAGTAAAATAAATGAATCTGTATATTATAGAAAGTATACCAATAGAAGACTTGACAGTAACCTCCTCAAATGTTATGAGAAGGGTTATCCCTGGCAAAATTACAGAACATGGAAGTTTGCTCTCAACTTTTCCCATTTTTCAGAGGTGACTCTCACCGGAGCCCCATTCAAGCTAGAGGCCTGGTGAGGTGGTGGTCGATAAATGTTTGAGACACTGGGCTTCCTGGGGAAATCTGCTCATAAATAGGGCGTCCTTAAGAACCAAAAGAACCATGGATTTAAAGAAGCAAATATAGACCCTCCAGCTGCTGCTTGGGATAAATTTGGGTCAGGAACATCTCTCTGGTTTCCTTTACATCCAACCAACACAATTGTACGTCCAAAGTCAATCGGTATAATATCGCCAGATATGCCTTAAAGGAAGGAATAACATGGTAAGCTCACTTACCATGAATATTACTCAGGAACCATAACATTAAAAATGTCCCTAAGATGTCATCTAATTAGTCCTCAGCTTTTGGTCAAGATTTCTTCTGAGCTCTCTGGCTACATGACCAGTGGGCTTTTTCCAGAACGTTTTGGATAGTGATGGAGCTACAGTTGTTTGAGGTGTAACGGAGGACCCAGAAACAGTTCGAATAGCCGTGGAATGTTCTTCTTTACTGCTGCTGCTCAGCCAAAAGGAGGGTCGCATACAAACATTGCTGAAGAGTAGTTCCAGATGGAAATGCAAATGCTGTTTCAGCTGGTAACATTCGTCCCCAACCCAGCGAAGCTGAGTGACATGGTCCCTCTCCACCAGCCACGTCGGAGCGGCTCAATTGCCAGGCTGACCAATTGGAAGGAGAGCCATATTTGGTCGTCCCTGCCTTACTCATTACTAATAGCAGGAGGACAGTAATTCATAATAATTACAGAAGTGAAGGGCAGTAATTAGCAGGACAAATTAGCTATTAAATGATTCAGAATTTCAAAGTGAGAAGATGATCGTTTTACTTCTTATCTGGCAGTGACAGATTGCGTTCTGATTTGAGAAGAAATTAAAGTACTCTAACACATTATAGATTTTCTTCACCTTCCAGTGGGAACTGGGCCAAGGTAATTAAAAACTATGGTAGGAAGCATGAATTTCAGGATATTCCTTGGTGGCTTTCTCACCTGTTCACCTGGAGGCATCATCTTTCTCTCCAGCCCATTCTTGGCACCTGCTCTCATAGTTATGAGAAGGACAAATGGGAATTCCTACTGCATCATACTTGATTTAATTAACATTAATAAGCTTGCTATGATGTTTCCCACTCTTATTAAAAATTATTGTTGGAATATCCACATGCTGAGATTTCCAATAAACATGGCCTTGTGGTCTTACTCTTGGATATTACCCCTCTGAAAACATTGCCAGGTTATTCTTGCCATTTCACCTGCTGAGCAAAATTACAGAGTCCACTATGAGGAGTTAATGATGCCACTGACCTGCATTGGTATATTAACCTGCTAAAAGGCCCTCAATTGCTCCTTCTCTTGCAAGAGGCTCCCTCTGCCCTAGAATTGCACATTCTCTCCACGTGACAAAGTCTCATTTGTCACTTGCTCTTCACACAATTGCAATCTGTATTCCTTTACGAGTCGACATATGAAAAGCTTTATTATGAGGCCAGGATCTTGATGTGAGAGCCACAGGGCTGGCATGGAGAGAGAGGGATTATCTCTAATACAAAGCAGCAGGTCAATATAGTGATTCACATCAGACCCATTTGGCTTCTACATGAGAGCAGAACTCAGAACCACCAAACTTTGGAAGCAAAAGGATTCTGAGATGTAGCTTAAGTCAAACTCCTTGCTTATAAATGAGGAGACAAAGGCTCATGGTGCACATGGCTTTTGCCCATCATCACTCAGATAACTGGGGACAGAGGCTCTCTCAAAGCTCTTCCCTTC
Organism: Lasiurus borealis; assembly: GCA_004026805.1. Classification (NCBI taxonomy): domain Eukaryota; kingdom Metazoa; phylum Chordata; class Mammalia; order Chiroptera; family Vespertilionidae; genus Lasiurus; species Lasiurus borealis. The sequence goes on from PVJN01003245.1 coordinate 27,903, forward strand.
CCTGAGCTGGAAATACAATACAACACTCCTTATTTGCAGAGTCCATATTTGCACACTCACCTGCTTGCTAAAATTTACTTGCAACCTCAAAATCGATACTCGCTGGCTGTCACAACCATTCACGGTCATGCATAGAGCTCCCCAAAATTCCAGGCACCTGACATGCATGTTCCCAGTCAAGTAGCACGTGTTCTTGTTACAGCTCATACTGGGGCCTATTTAATGCCACCTTTTTACTTTCTTAGTGCTTTTTTGTTGGTGACTTCACTGTTTAAAATGGCTTAGTGCTGAAGCACAGTCTAGCGTTCCTAAAAGCAAGAAGGTTGTCATGTGACTTTCAGAGGAAAGATGTGTGTTAGATAAGCTCCCGTCGGGCATGAGTTACAGTGCTGTTTCATATGAGTTTAATGTTATTTAATCAACAGCATACAGGGCTAAAGTAGGTTTACAGTTGTATGCAAAACGCAGAGCTTATTCTTGTACTATTACTTACTAGAGGTCCGTTGCATGAAGACATTTGTGTAATAGACCTTCCTTCCCTTGGCTTCCAGCACCGGTTTTCCTCTGGCACCTGGGACCACGGCCTTTTCTCTGGCCGGAGTCTGCCGCCTTTGCTGCAGACTCTAGAGCCTGCAGTCTTCATCTTTGCTGTGGCCAGAGTGCTGCTCCTGTAGATCCTTCACTGTGGGCTCCTCGCCCACTCTTCCTCTCATAGCAGGTGTCCTACCTCACCTGGCCACTCAGTGCCTGGGGCAGCTGGGCGACTGCCATCTTTCTCCTTTTAATTTGCATATTCCCTCCTGATTGGCTAGTGGGCATAGCGGAGTGATGGTTAATTTGCATGTTTCTCTTTTATTAGTGTAGATTAACTATTGTAGTATTTGTCATATGAACAACTGTAAACCTACTTTTGCTCCACCTTGTATGTTAAATAAGGTGTCTTTAAACAGAAACATACATAGAACAAGTTTTCAGATTAGTTGGTTGAGAAAATTCTTGTAACCAGAGACTCGCAGAAACCTAACCTGGTATTTCTCCTAGGAGCCAGGGCTTAGGAATTGCTAATTCAGTATCCACGGCCACATTGTGGACCCTAACTGCTGTGAATAACAAGAATCGCCTGTGAATCTGAATAGGGAATCACCTGGACAGACAGGCCACAGAACAAAACCATCAGCTCAGCCAGAAAAAGTATTGGCCGGGGCATGGACAGGTGCCTCTGGGAGATGAGGCAGTGACCCTGTGGGAGCCTGCCGTGGTCAATGGACCCAGTTTACAAGGGCAGAACCAGCCCCCTCCGCTAGGCACGTGCATCAGATACATGTTTCTGAGCAAGTGAGAGGCCAGTGTTAGCAGATGCATCATCAGATCCATACTGGTTTCTGGAAGCAGCAGAGCAGCAAGCCTGGGATCTCTAAGCAGAATCACAGCCCATGCGATCGGCTATGCCTCACACCCCGCCCCCCATCCCCACCCGCCACAGACATGGACTCCCTCGGGACTGTTCCTTTGGCTGAGTCTCCAGTGGAGACCCTTGCCCCTTCTCTCCTCCCCCTTCCCCACCTTCTGACAAAGGCACCTCTCTTCAGTTATTTGGTAAAGAAGAGAATCATAACCGAAAGTTAGCGGTAGTGGCCTGCTCATTCCCACGCTGGTCGGTAGTGTCCTGTGGATACAGGAGGTGACTGACTGTGACCAGTTCAGATCAAATCTGGATCAGATTATGTTCCCTGAGCAGATAGAGCCTAAGAATGTGGCAGTTGCCACTGAGGGGTGGGGTGGGCGTGGGGTGTGCATTCCTGTGTGAGGTCTGGGATTGTGGGAACCACAGGGAGAAGGAGAAGGGAGGGGAGTGTCTACCTCTCAGTGGTGCGCTTCCAGGTGGCTGCTTTTAGGAGCAGACAACATTCCTTACAGGGACTCTGAACTGTTCCAACTCTGGGACTTGGATCTAGTCATCTGCCAGTCCAGACTGACATTTCTTCCTCCGTTTCCATGAGAGTCATGGGTTTATTTGGCTACATTACATAGGATCAAACCTAATACTTTTTTCTTTGGTACTTTAAAACTAATGTGACTTTGTTTTTGTAAAAATCACCTGAACTCATCGTTAAAAAAATCAGAAAATAGAAAAAATAAAAAATTGTTAAAAAATCCCATCACCCTGAAACAGCCAATTTTCATTCATATTTGATGGATATCATGTATAAAGTGATAGATGGCTTAGAAAGATGGGATTATAGTATATTTGCTTTTTATTAATAAAATATTAAATTTCAGTTTGCTTGAATGTAACTAAAAAAAAAAAAGAAAAGGGAAATGAAATGGATGGAATTGCTAGATTTCAGACGAATGTCCCCGTGCTATCGTTGATGATGAGATCCTGAGAGTTCTTGTAGGTCCCTGCAATGCTTTGTCTAAAGCTGTGGCCTTAAAAATATTTGTTGAATGGCCCTAGCCGGCTTGGCTCAGTGGATAGAGTATCAGCCTGCAGACTGAAGGGCCCAGGTTCAATTCCGGTCAAGGGCACATGCCTGGGTTGCAGGCTCGATCCCCAGTGGGGGGCATGCAGGAGGCAGCCAATCAATGATTTTCTCTCATCATTGATGTTTCTCTCTCTCTCTTCTTCTCCTTTCCTCTTTGAAATCAATAAATAAATATATTTTAAAAATATTTGTTGAATGAATAGATGAATATATTCCTGTATTATTTGTTTTTGAGAATTAATTTTCCTCAAACTAAAATCATTCAGCCTTGCATGGCTTTGAATTCAAGATTGATTTTGTGTTTGTTCATGGATTGTTAATTCTTTCTCAAACATTTATTGAGACATTTTTCAGGCACCATGCTAAGGGCTGGATTACATGTCAACATGTCATTCCCCCTCCCGCCCCCATGGCCCTTCTGACTGGCTGTAGACCTAAAACCTCCTGCTAGACCAATCAGTCGAAGGCCTGGACAGAAGAACAAAAGGCTGAGTAAGGGAGAACGGGCTCTTCTGCCCGATGGTGGTTGAGTTAGGACATTGATCTGCTTTTGGACTTGGACCAGAATTTATAGCTTTGTCTCTCCCAGTTTTCAGCTCATCAACAGCAGATCTCAGGACTTCCCAGCACCCATAACCATATGAGCTGATCCCGTGTAATAATCTGTCCTGATGCTTTTGTGCAGCCAGGTTTGGGAATGAGTAGAGCACGCGTCCCCTTCTAGTTTGAATCTTGTTTGAATCCACTTGTTCTTTGAAAAGTGCTTTGCTGGCACTTGTGTAGACCCATGTTTCTTGTTGTTTCTGGAGAAGCTACTAGGGAATGGGCCTCCCAGAACTGCTGAGGACTTCAAGGGAGCAGTTTAATCACGGGCTGTCGTGTTGAATTGGTGGCTTCTGGCCGAGCCATCTGGTCCAGTCATGGTGCACCGCTTCCCATCCTGTGTGCTTGGCAGGGTCTCCTTCCCATCAGCGTTGTTGAGAGAGCTCTGGATGGGAATTGAAGCTTCTTCAAATGGGATGTGAGGGAGAGACTGTTGATGAGTGGAAGGTCTAGATGACATGTGTCCACCCCTGCCATTTTACATGGGGGAGGGAGGATATGTAACAGTGTAATTGGATGACAAAGTTGCCCAGTAGAGCTCTGTGGGCATTTCCCCCCCAGCAGAATCATCTCCATTTCGTGCCAATGTGTTCTTTTCAGTCCCTCTTATTATCCCCCACCCCGCCCGGGAACTGGAGATGGAGGAAATGGCTGGTCTGCAGCTCTTTGCTTTGCCAGTGCAGGTGTTTCTCAGCAACGTGCTCTCCATCATGATGCCCAGTTCTTAGTCACAAGCCTGTGCTGTGTGGAGTTATTTCGCTGGTACGGAGACGAGGATAAACAGTGTCATTTCTGTGCTATGAGGCCCTTTTGCAATAGCTGTAACATGCTGCATCTTTGGGGAAACCAGTGGATTTCCCATCTGCACTGAAGACCCTTGACAGTGTTGCCTGCAGATCAGAAGGGAAAGATCTGGGTGTTTGGGGAGATAAATAGAGCTTCGGGTTATCTTGTTTTTTGAGGTCTTAGTCTAGCCAGATGTAGCATAGACACAGGAAGCAGTACAGCCATCGTTCCAGATACTTCAGGGCAGCCTCGATTAGACAGGTTCTGTCCTGTGGTTCTCCCAGTCCTCGTCACATAATTCCCTCTGAAACCGAACCAGCCATGGTCTGTTGTAGTTTATGTACCTCTTAGCTAAATAGTTCTTTTTGAACCTTGCTTTTTAAATTTTTATTTACCAATACATCCTGGAAGTTATTCCATATCACTTTACAGAGATCGTCCTCATTCTTTAAAAAGAGATGGGTAATATTACTCCACTTGGTAATATTAAATACCATAGGTTTATGCAGCTAGTCTTCTGTGAGTATGCATTTGGACTCTTTCCAGTATTTTGCTATTTCAAACAACATGAATAAATGTGTGCATATACTGTTTCTGACTTATAGAGATGGCTTCTCAGGATAAATTCCACAAGTGAGATTTCTGGGGGGGAAAGTTGTCCACATGAATCCTGAGTCAGGCAGATGAAGAGGAAAATGTCAGCTTTATTATTCCAAGAAGTGCCAGAAACCGATCATTGTCTCGCTAATTAGATAAGGGTGGACAAGGAACCCAGAAGGCTGGTCAACCTTGAAGCTCTAAAAGCTCAGAGCCAGCCACCCCCTATCTAATTGAGACAGTGGTAGCTGAAGCAATTTCCCCCCCAAATAATCTTGTAAATCCTTAATGATAAAATAATGTGCCTGTTACTGGAATGGCCTGCCTCAGGGCAATGGGTGTATCCCAAACCTGAATAAAAGGGATGGCAAGGCCAAAGCAAAGCGTAGTCCTCTCTTGGGCTTCCTCCTGGCCCCCATTTCCCAAATTCATGCTTTTCTAGTCTCTTTTCCTTTGTGTGCAGCCTTCTCCAGAACCCGAACCCTGAACCGGGACCCTGAACCACTCGAGATGTGAAAGGGGTTCCCACAAAGGAGCAGTTGGGAAACATGGCTTAGGAGCTTCCTGTTGTATGCCCCCAAGTTAGGCAGACTTACTTAGTAACCCCCAGCCCAGGCCATTCTGGAAAACAGTGGGGCAGGCACAAATGCCACATGATCTCACTTATATGTGGGACCTACAAACGTCCAACTGTAAGGACAGAGTGGAATCATGGGATCATGCTAGGGTGGAGGAATAGAAGAGAGATCTTTAAGGGTCTGAACTAGTGGGTGAGTCCTGAGTACCCACCATAGAGTACAGTGATTATAGGGAACAACACAGCATTTTAAACATCAAACTTGCCAAGAGATGGGATCTTATTCCCTTCACACAAAAGAAGTGATAGTCCTGTGAGGAGATAGGTGCTGAATTAATCCTTATTGTGATGGGCTAGTTAATCTCTGAAGCATGCTGCTCTTTCAGCTATTTTTAAAAATCTATATATCACCTCTCTGTCCATCTATCTGTTTTATCCCAACCTCTGTTAAAAGTGCTTTTCATGTATTCATGCATTCAGTTCTCACAGTAACCCCATGAAGTGGGTAGTATAGTTAACCCACATTTTTCAGATAATGAAACTGAGACACAGAGAGGTTAAGCAATTTGCCGGAGGTCACACAGTCAGGAATTGTGGAGCTTGGATAACCTGGCAGCTGATGCCTCAGCCTCGCTCATTTATTCATTTGCTCAAAGGGCAAGTCAGTGGGATGGGAAAATCAGAGGAGCATAGATTTTTTTTTTCTTTTGTAGACTTTTCCCGACCTCATGATTCTAAATTAAGCTGAAGGCAGAAAAGATGAAGGCCCAAAGAAATTCAACAGCATTTGAGTACGGGAGCGTACGATGTCTAGCCTGCTCGGAGGGCATGATGGAGCGAGGTGTGAAGACCCAGAAAGAGCCACCTCACAATCCTCACAAGAGAACTTGGTGATGACTCCTTCTGGAAACATAGGAATAAGACTCTTCTGACATTTAAGAACATTCTGGTCACATCTGGAGGCTGATGGTATTCCCCTTGAAGAAGATTAATAACATAACATAGCTGAAAATTCTCTTGCAGCTCAGGAAAAGTGTTTAACATTTAATAACAAATTTCACCCTTGAAACATTAAATATATATCAATGATTACACATAACCCAATTTTGTTTTCCTGTATCTTTAAATGTAGTGGTGTTTGGGTTTAAAGAAAAATAATAATTAAGGTAAAAGCCGGAGTGGTGATGCTAATCTGTATTCCACTTTCTGAAACTTCTGTGGGTTGGTTTTGCTGATGGCATCATTCCGATAATGAATAATTCAGAGGAGCGTACCAGGATGTTCGCTGGAGGCAGAAGAACGCCTTTGAATTCCTGCCCTCTCAAGGGCCTGGAAGGAGGCGCTGTCTCTGGGAAGCCCTTGCCAAGGGAAGATGGACCCTGTTCTAGGCTCTTGGGAAGCAATGGCATGACCAGGGAGCATCTTTTTCTTGGAAACTTAAGATGGAGATAAGCCCCCATCCTCCCACATCACTGCTCTGGTCTCAGCCGTATCATCCGATGAGGCTTTTACAGGAGGTCCTCAGTCTGCCGAAGCCCACCGTCTCCGGGGTGAGGATCTGGAAAGAAAACCAAACTGAAGACTGCACGGAGTCCGTGCTCCCAGCAGCCCCTGCACCCGCTTCTCCAGCATGCTCTGCTTTTCTGCTTTCTCCGGGTCCAGAATGCAGTTCCTTCCTCCTCCCGGATTCTGAGCCTGTTCGCCAGCCCTGCCCCCAAGGAAGGCGAACGGGGTTGAACATCATCAGTCAAGAGGCCCAAACGCCTTCCCCGCTAACCCGTGGCCTCTCGATTTGCCTGCCCCCACCTCCAGTTGGTGCAAACCCCCTGTGAGTGGTTTCCTTGTCCTTTGTTGAACATACACACAGAAACACATGTCTACAAAGGAAGTGAATGTGTCTGAGTCAAATGGATGATCTGTCCGCGTGCCCACTCATTCCCAGCTTTGCTGCCAAGCCTCCTCCTCTCACCTCTGAAATATTTCAGGAGCCTTTTAATGTGATGACTTGGCATCGATGGAGAGGAAAAGGCAGGAGCGATGAAAGCTTGAGGGTTGAGGCAGGAAAGGAAGGGTTGCTCATCCTCTGGGCAGCTGTGCTCAGTGGGCTGGTGCTCCCTCCCCCCCAGTCAGCACTGAAAATGAGTGGGTGCTTCTGATTATCACATGACTGGGGGTGGGGAGGGGCACATGGCTACGGTATGTCCTGTAATGTGGGGATGGGCTTAAACAACAAGCCATGCTGTATGGGTTTCCTATGTGTGCTGTAGCAAACTGCCACCAACTTACAGGGTTAAAATAATATGAATATATATATATGGCTAATATGCTAAGTATCTGACCATCTGACCAGTCATTATGACAAGCACTGACCACCAGGGGCAGACTCTCAGTGCAGGAGCTGCTGTCACACACACAGAGAAACAACCCCTCTGACCTGCCGCCCACAAAGCAGTGCTCGGATTCCCCAAAGTGTGGGACACAGGCCCCGACCACCCCTCCCTGGAGTGACAGCCCACCAAATCGCAGCCAAGACCCCATGGCACAAAATGCGGCCCACAGCCCAGCCCTGAAACGGTGATCATGGGCACCAGGTAATGACATCATGTAGCAAGATCCAGCTTCCTCTCCCGAGTGACAACCTTCTGTTTGATTCTTAATTTTAATTCCAGTCCAAGTTTTTTTTTCCAGCAAGCACTTTAATAATCAGATCCTCCTGTACCCAATTCCCAAGATGATAACAGTATGTCCTACCCATCTCCTGCGACTCGGTTTCCCTTTTCCGTAGGAACATGCCTTTTCTTGGTGCCCCACCAGATCTCATCACCCACGGGTTGTGGTGCCCTTTCACTTGCAGCTGTTATTTACAGCGCATTGTCCCTGAGCTAGGCCCTGTGCTGTCACACTGCGTAACGTGTGGCGTCTGCATTTCTGTTTCCCCTGGGGGCTGCCCTCCACGTGACGTATCCGTTAGGCAGAGTGAATCTCCAAAGGCCGCACTGGTGCACAGATACCGATTACTGCTGGGCGGCAGAAAGCACCTTTTCCGCTTAGAGCTGCTCGCGGAGTCGGCATGCTGACTCGCTGTGCAGCGAGGCGACTACAGAACCGCCTCGTGGTTGGTGTGAACTGCCAGGCTGTCTGTCTGAATTTGCGTTTCTCAGCCCACATGTTTCCATCGCATGTTCTGAGGTCAGAATGGCCAGGGTGGCATTGAGTCTCTGGTCAGAGAGCCATCTGAGGAGTCCTAGGGGTAGCTCTGGGGAGGAGGGGTGAAGGTCAAGTCTATAAATTCAATAAAGGGGTCTTACTACCCCCCAGTCTAGCTCCAGCCCCCCTTCCCTGGAGGGGCCCTTCTGCTGGACAGTATGTGCCTAGATGGGGCCTGACCGCTGACCTAATTTAGGGGCTGGCGCTCTCTTGGCACCCTGGGCCACTTGGGACTTGGAAGGCTGAGACCTGTCACTAGAGCCCAACCCCTTGGGGCTGGCCCCGGCCCCGGGACCCCCAGGCTGTGTGCTGTCTTCTCTCTGGCCTTGCCCTTTCCTGACATGCTTTATGCTCCGAGGAGCTACCGACTGTGCCCTGATCTCTCTGGGGCCTCTCGTCAGCGTCCACTTGTCTTCTGTTCCCTCCCTCTGCCCCTCTCCCTCCTCATCTCACCTGTCTTCCTCGCCTCCACACACTTCCTGAGCAGCTACTTCTAGATCAGGCAGCTATTTGATGGGTGTGCACTGTGGTCTCTGAGGCTGTCTTCTCTGCTGGGGGCGGGGCAGGTTGCAGAGGGCTGGGGTCAGGAAGGTGAAGCAGGAAGAGGCGACCAGTCTGACAAGAGCCCAGCCTTTCTTAAGGACGTGACAAGTTGGGGTCCCTGTGGTGCTTTGCAAAAAAGACCTTTTGGCAAATCATATGACACAGGAGCCATATATACTCCGCACGCTTCCTGTGAAGTTATGAATCCCGATAGAGGAGCTGCCCGTAAAATACAGATGGTCTCAGCCAAGGGTGGTGGGGGGTGGGGAGCGGTGGGTCAACTTCATGTTCACAGGAAGGCTTTCCAGAACATGTGGAAGATGGGACCTCAGACCTCAGAGCTGAAAGCCTCGCTAAGACCCATGTCCTTGAGGATGGAGGCTCAACGGCTCAGCCACCAGCGGATCATTCTCGGACACACTCCACGAGGAAAGACGAATGGTGCTGTTTGCTTTGAGGGAGTGTGTAACGGAGATGAAGACCAATACTCTCCTTAAAATACAAAAGAAGGGTGGGCCCAGAGGAAAGGCATGTTGACTCAGAGTGAAAAGGAAGCACGTGTCTGCCTTCAATGCCTCAGAGACAAGCAGCTAAATTAACTGTCGGGTTAAATGACGAGGAATCAATACTAATAAATGCCCGTGTCTACGAAAGGGCAGCACTCCATGAGGCATGGGTCCTTTCTGTCCTACGGATCACATTGCCCTGCCTGTATCTTCTCGGGGCACAGGGCTCCGGCCTGGGAAAGGTTGTGGTTAGAATTGGCGGTGAACTTCTGGAGTGAGATGTGACTTTCAGACACGGGGAACAGTGCTTGACACCAACCCTCATAGAACACTGTCCTACCAGCCCTCCTCACCCCACACTACCTCCTTCCAGAAGCTCTAGAACAGCCACGGCACTTGATTGGGCATCACCTGACAGATGTGGTGCATCTCTGAATTATATTGTAAACCTGAACATATATTACCCTTTTGAAATCCAGATTTTCACTTGGAAAGCAGCAGTTTTCCAACACATTAATATGCCAGAGCCTCGCTGGGCCGATAGCCCGTGACCTGGCTCCAGCTGGGGTCTCCCCAGGAAGAGCAGGGAGCCTCACTGCTCGGAGCTCATTAGCTCAGAGAACACACACGTTATGCTTCCCGGGCAGGGTCCTGTGTGTCACCCCATCCCGCTGTGCTGGACTTGGTGCCTGCAAATGAGCCTGTGGAATTGGGGTCATTAATATGCCTCAAGAGCTCTGGACACGTTTAGAAAGGAAACGTGGCAGCAAGCAATTCCCATCACCCCCTCCTCCTGGCCCAGAGGTTTGGAGGGCACCTGACCCTGCGTCGCTCCAGGGGTACTCGTACCTGGAGAAAAGGAACCAGCCAGAGAGAGAGAGCCCTGCTTGTCCCTGTGCCGAGGGCTGCCCTGCGCTGGCCTGATGACCTTGTGGGCAGAGCACTGACCTTCATCTGAGGAGAGCGAGAGAGGGGAGACCGGCAGCTGAGGGTGGCACTGACCTTGCCCGGCAGGTCAGACATCTGTCCTCACACGGTCTCCTCTCCTCGGGGGCGGCCAGGGATGGAGTGTGATGGAGAGCCCTGGGTTTCTTCCACCACAGCCCCTGACAGTCGCCACCTAGATTATCTTTACCGTTCGTACAACATCCACCCCCTTCTAGGATCTGTCATTCCTACCATGGAGGGCAGTGCTGAGCATGAATTTACACACATTTAAAAAAAATCTATTGAAAACTGTATATTTTAGATGTTGCTAATGGCATATAATTAGCTATTGAAGTCAAATGCTTTTAACAAAATGAGTTTGTAAAAAATTAATTGCTGGTTCCATTTTCCCTTTTCTACAACAAAAACAATTTCATGAGCCCTGTAGTGCTTTGAGACGTAATCTGAAGATTGCTTTGTCAAAATTGTTCTTAACAATCTGCTTCATGCAGTCAATTCTGAGGGTGCCGACCTTATTTATTTGAATTCCCATCATTTCCGTGTTTGTGAACCTTCAAGGGATAAGTTAATGGTCTTTTAAACAGTGTCTTTGCCCCTCATTGCTTTGTCCCTGCTTCTCCATCCATCCAGGCAGCAGTGCCTCGCCCCCACCCTAGGGCCCAGCCAGAGCAGGCCCTACGGCACTCACCGAGCTTCCTCTGTGAACAGGTTGGAGACCCCAGCCCTTGCTGGTGCCTGGGCCGCTCCGCAGTGTTCGCACCCACCTTCAGGGCAGGGGGTGTGAATAGCACATGTTCACACCCACCTTCAGGGCAGGGGGTGTGAACACCGCATCACAGACGATGACCTCAGTGGAGAGGCTGAGAGCACACGTTTAGCATCACCCTTCTCTAGGCCAGGAGCCTCGTGTCTCCTTGGGCTACACTGAGGGTCAGCAGGAGAATCTGCAGGAAAATCCGATTCCTTGCCTTTGACTTGAAGAAATTATCTGCATGTCCCTTCTTCCAACGTCAGAGCAGCAGCAGAGGGCCTCGTCCTGCCCTCCTGTGTCTCTCTGGCCCTCTGCTGCCTTCCCCACTTTTTTAGGATTTGAATAATTAGATTGATCCCATCAGACCGTCCAGGCTAACCTCCCCTCTCCTGGCCAGCCGGTCTGTGCCCTGTGAGGTCACCTATGCACAGGGTCTGAGACGAGGATGTGGATGTCTTCAGGGGCATTACTTTGTCCTCTGCCCCCACCCAGGCCTGGTCAGCTTAAGGGCACTGGCCCCCAGGTTCTTTGTTTCTCCAATGCAGGCCCCCTTCTCCACCCGGAGGAGAGCTCTCTCAGAGGTGGGACAGGAGTCGCTCAGGCCTGGGGAAGCAGGATGAGGCCCAAGATTGCAGGGTGGGGGTGCTGGTCTTTGTGGGGAAGGAGGGAGGGAAGGACCTGCAGAAGGTATGGGCTGTCTTGTCTGGGAGGTGCCCCGAGGCTGTGGTGGAGGGAGAAAGGAGGTGGGGTGGAGACCTGCCTCTGCCAGCCATCTGGGCAACCTGCAGGGCCAGGGGCCCCGCAGGGTAATGAGGCCTCCCTGTGCCTCTCTGACGCCTGATGCCAGGGGCCATCTGCTCCTATAGACCACACCGGCGTCTGCAGATCATTGCACACGCAGTGCAGCCTGCATCAGCGTAGCCCAGGAATAACTGATGCACTCAATGACTAGGGCTGCGGTTCCCTTGCCCACTTACAGGAAGACCATGCCTGGCCGACACTGATGTTCGATTTTCCATTCCACACTCTTCATTCCTGAAGGTGACGAACGGTCTCTCAGAGATCCTGCTGTTCTCTGTTTCTGGGCTTTGACGAGAGTCCCACCACAGACACTGACCTAGCCTGTTTGCAGTGGGGTTATATAAGCAGTTGATTATAATCAACACCTCTTTTTAGAAATCAGAATGTGTCCATTTTGCACCCCTCTTCTTGGAGCATTAATCAACTTGTTGAGTAATTTCTTCTAATTTATGGGCCCCAATTAGCCTCTTTCCAGAGATCAGGAGACTGAAGTGAGACATACTGTTTATTTCCATAACCTACAGTCATTAATTTTGAGTCCTCACATCCAGAGTTGATGAAAATTAGCCAAGAAGACTTCTCTCAGTGTTTTCGTTTGGCATTTCGTGTCAGTGATTGGCTTGCAGTTAGGCAGAAAGAGCTTTGGACAAGATCCTCTGTTGATGGGGAGAGTTCCTGGCTCCCCTTCCTCCTCTGTTGCTGGAGCTGCCTGAACTCTCTGTGGCGGTTTCTGTCCATTGGGGTTTGGGGGAGGCACTGGAGGAGAAGGCCAGAGGCAGGGAGGCTCTTGTAAAGCTCTAGCAACAGGCACTGAGTCCCCAGGGGAGGTAGGCGTTTGAGAAACTCTAAAATCTTAGTGTGGAAAGTACCTAAAATAAAATGCAAGCGTCATGATTGCCTAATAGAAACACCTTGCAAAGTAACACATTAACCATTGCATATTTCGTGTGTCCCTGACAGCACAGATTGAAGGCTGGATTAAGGCAGAAAGCGTGTTTTCCGCAATGCCTCCCACACAGTAGGAGCCTGGCCCTCCGAACTAGGGCTTGTGGCTCCCAGAAGCTTCCACAAGGCCCTGGGAGTCTGTGGACTCAGGTAACCTCAGAGAGCTTCCAAAAGACTGTTCTTGTTTGGCCATCTGAGGGTATTTCCCATGAGCAGCCCTGATGTTTTATTCATGTACATTTGGGAACTTGGTGAATATCAGAAAATATTTTAGGGCTTTAGGAAGCAAGTCTCCACATGTGCTTATCACAAGGCCTTTGAGTTTTCGAGTCCCTTTGGAATGAGAACATTTTTACTCCAGACTACAAAGTGTGAATTCAGCCGGGAGCTCTCCATTGGAGCACTGTGTTCCCCGAGTTACGGGTATGCTTATTGCTAAGGTAATACATTTAGGATGGGCAAGTGTGGAAGGAAAAAGCACAAAGCATCGGTGAATCATCTTAGTCTTGAGAGAATGTGCCATTCCCACTTGGAAAGACTTGGGCTTAAATCAATCTATTGGAAACCTGGTGTGGGGATGTTTGTTGGAGGAACAGAGATGAGAGAATGTTAACAAGTTAGTGTTGGAGAAAGGCTGTGGAAACCTCCGGGCATCCATTGCCTTGAGGGAACAGCTCTAGTCCTAAAAGTCTCTGTGGTTAGGAATTCGGCCAGCGGAGGCCAGTGGAGGCCAGTGGAGAGGCTGGTGTCAGCAGCCCAGGGCCGTGCCAGCTTTCTCTCTGTCCAGGATCCTGTGCCAAAGCTCTGTTCCTTGTGAACTCCTGTAGATTCCAGAATGACTTGCAGACGGTCCCCGGAGATCCTTACTGATAACTGCATAAGGGGACCTTCCGGGAAATAGAAACACCCCCTCTACCCCCACAAAATGAATGCAAAATGAATGTTGACCAACAACCACACGTCATCTTCCCAAAGCTTATGGTTAGGAAAGAGGACCTTGTTATTTCTCACACATCTGAATCTGCTACAGCTGCTGCGTAACTGTTTTTATTGTGGAGAGGGAATGGTGAACAAGAAGGCAGGAGAGGGGAAACGGAACAATGGAGGACCCGAGTGAGCCAGTGGGCGTAGCAGAGAAGGAGACCCAGAGGCCATGTGGTGCGGCTGCTGATGAAGCAGTGGCCCTGTGTTGGCAGCTCTCAGCCCGGCCACGGAGCTGTGACCGCCTGGGCTGCTTCCTCAGCTGGTGTGGCAAACCGGCCCCTTTTGAGTTGGCAGGATATCACCTCCCTTCTCGTCCTTGCCAGTGCCCTTGGGCGCACCACGTGGGAGGCTGGCAGGATAGTTGTGATCACTGCTACTACGCGGACTGCTTCAGGGGGCTTCCTCATTCCGTGAGGCTCCACCCCACTCCTTGTAGTCTTGGTGGGGAGTTAGTCAGGGTCCCCTGTGCTGCCACAGGAATGGGTATGGGACCCAGGCTGGCCGGTGAGGAACCCTTTCCCGTGAAGAGAGCGAGGTGAGGATGGGCTCATTACCTGCGCAGGACCATTTAGAGTCTTCCCTGGATGGGGATGTGGGTGTTGAGGTGGGTCGGGGAGGATGTAAGCCGAGAGGCTGCCCCATACAGTGGAGGGAAGGAGGCGGCCACCAGGGAAATGGAAACAGTGGAATCTGTTTTGATAATTTTGTTAAATACCTAATGAGGTTGGCATAATGACAAGTGGAGATTTTAGGGATTTATGATATTTTTTATCAGCTTCCTAATTGCAGACACTTATTTTTTATACAAGTGTGTGATCACATGGATTCAAGCTATCAGTCAATTCTTCCCCAGTCCTCCTGTCAAGATGACTAATGATCCACATCAGAACAGTACCAGCTGGCCGACTGTCAGTTCTGCCAAGGAAAGGGGGGGGAGGGGCAGCTGTGCTTTCTCTTCCTGATATTGGATTTCTCTGGAAAATCGTCTCCAAACATCCACTGTACATGAGTAGTTCGAGTGAGAAGCACTCCTCTTAGATAATTGCCAAAATTTAATGGGAATTGGCAATCCTCCCAATGGTTAGCTGTTCTTCCTGAATTGTGTGAGGTAGGAGAGAATAGACATCTATCATTCTGAGGGTCTGGGGTTTAAATCATCCCCTAAATGCAGGTTTGGCCAAATGGGTGACCGAGCAGGGCTGTGAGGGAGATGGTTCATGGTCTGGGCTCAGTTTTGAGTTTGGAGGGACACAGTGACATGGGTTGGGGTTAGATGCTCAAGAGAAAGTTAGGTGTCATTTGAAAGGTGGTGTGTTACAGGAGGAAAGGTTTATTTCTCTTTTCATGCCCATCAGGAGCCATGAACTTTGCTCTGTCCCTCGGAGCATTCTAATTGATGGCAACATGGGGACGAAGTCAAAGTTGAGTAGCTGCAACGTAGTATGTCCTACAAACCCTGATATAATTATTACCTGCTTCTTTATTGAAAAGGTTGGCCAGCCCTGAACTAAGTGCTTTTTATGACATCTTCCTAATGGAATTAGCAACACTCAGGACATTATTCTGAGCCTCTTACCCCCCTTATCTAATGGACCTTACCACCTCCCCAAAAACTTCATCACTCATTGTTTACCCCTTTTAGATAGTTAGGCTTAGTTATCTCTACACCAAGTCACCTACCCCACAAACATCTGACTCTGAATCTTAATTTGGACTTTTCTGGAGAACTTGCCTACAAGCTAAGAGCTTCTAGCTGCAAGGAAAGGGCCCCTTAACAGCAGTGACTTCTCAAGTGTCCAGAAATCCAGGGCAGGGAGGGGATCCCCTCTCAGCTAAATTCACTGGCCTAGTGATGCATCCAAGGACCTAGCCTCAGCCACCCTCAGGGTGGTAGCACTCCCCTTGCGGGGGATGTCCCACTATGTCACCCTCACAATTATGTCCAGAAGAGAGCCAGTATCTCTTCTTGTCTCTTTTTTTTTGGACCTCAAATCAAACCAGACCAAACAAAACCCTAGCAAAAAACAAAAACCAAACATTCCTCCCTCTTTTCCCTAAGGTACACCAGAATGTCCCATTGGCCAAGTTTGGGTCACATGTTTGGGCCGTAGCTACAAGGCAGGCTGGGAAGGTGGGTGCCTGGCCCATCCATCCGGATGGTGGGAGCAGGGCAGCTGGGGCAGGGCTAAGCTGGTGTCTCTGACCCGTTGTAAACATGCACAGCTTCGTTGCATGATGGATAGTTAGCGATGCCCAAGCTGGTTTAACTAAGCTCATCTTCCACGGTCTGAGCAGGCAGGGAGGAGGCTGTATCTTTTAGGGAGCTCTATCCTTCTTGCTTAAAAATAAAGGCTTTCATCTTTGTGTGTCATTTCTCTAGAACATTTGTTATGTAAACCCTCTCATCCTCAAATAACTCTGTATCAATTATTATGAGTGAAGAAGCTGCTCTCTGATTGGCCAGTCACACCAAAGAACTCCTGCCCCTGGGGCACAGGAGAGGCTGGTGTCGGAGCTCAGACAGCCTCGTGCAGCCTGGCCATCCTCACACAAGCCTAACAGCTGCTTTTGAAGCTTCTCCATTTCCCCCTTTCTCTAAAAAGTGGGCAAAATTGAAATGTGAGTAATTCCCAGACATTTTTGCTCCGGGCAGAGAGGTGGATGTGACATGGAAACTTGTGTGTCAGAGCCTTTTGGGCTTATCTTGAGCATTTGTGTAAAATGCATCCGTTATTTTGTGATGCTCAGATCCCATCACCAAGTGACTAGAACCATTTGGTGGCACGGCACATCAGAAGTTTGGAAATAGTTTCATTTTTTAAAATGAGTTTATTAACAATGCTTCCTTACTCTATAATCTTTAACATTTTTTTTCCATTTTAATTTCAATCTTGTTCCAATGGCAGTTGAGATTAAGTATTATGTTAGTTTCAGGTGTACGACACAGCGGTTAGACATCATATGCTTTACAAAGCCACCCTCATGATGAGTCTAGTCCCCCCTGGCACCCTAACAGCTATCACAATGTCACTGACTGTGTTCCCTGGGCTGCTTGCTGCGTCCTCGGGATTGTCTTTAGCTGCCAGTGCGTGCCTCCTGTCCCTCCACCTTCCCATCCAGCCCCTTGCACATATTCGTCGACAATGGAGGACGCTGAGGCCCAGAGACTTGTTCAAGATTCCAGGTAGTTACTGGCAGGAGATGATCAACTTGACCAAAGCCATTGCCAGCCCTGCCTGCCTAGCGTTCAGCAAAAGGTTGGCTTGTATGGACTTCTTTGCCTTTCCTTTCCTTTTGTATTTTAGCAGGAGACTCTCTGCAGAAGCAGAAACATAGGACCCAGATCATGTTTGCTTACGAAAAGAGTGGCGGCAGCCTCCTTCCCAGTGAAACTCCTGCGTTTCGGGGGCACTGGCCAGGATGCATGAAGCTCTAGACGGGCCGGGCACTCAGCTTGGTCACCTGTGAGCCCTTATGCTGGGCCACGTTATAAAGGAGTGTGTGCCGACTGTTGTGTCGAGGGAATGTGTCCGATAAAAGATTTCTGTCAAAAAGCACTCGAATGGTCTTCAGACAATAGATGTCCAAATATGAACTGTCTGCTTAGGATCATAAATATTTACAAGGCTGACATTTGGCTATTTTTTTTTTATGAAAATAGAAAAAAAAACGTGTTAGCTGCCATTTAAGTTTCTGGAGAGGAATGTGCTTCTTGGAGATAAGTGTCTGTGGTGGCCCTTTGCATTGGTGGGCTCACTGGTAACTTTCAGGAGACTTTCATTCTGAGGCAGACACAAATGCCGCCCACATCCGGGGACAACTTGCTGGTGCAGGTTCCTCAAAGTTTAGCTGCACCTCTCATCCCTGCTCGGAGCCCCTGCAGCAGTGATGCTCTGTCCAGTTACTACAAACATGTACCGAGCCCCGTCCGCGGGTCAGTCCCACGCTCCAATCGTGGGCCTCGGCATCCGTGCCCCATTCTGTTCCTTATCAGTCACTAGAGGAGTGAAAGCCATTTTCCTCTGGTCATAACTTCACGAGCAGCGTATAGTTCCGACGGGTGAGGTGGAGTTTTCACCATCGTCACGGGGCATTATTAAATGCTTACTGCATACCAAGCACGTTCACCCATCGCTCGGTAACTCTAGTAAGACAGCACTGCGGTTACAGTCCCGTTTTTCAGGTCAGGATCAGAGGCATAAAGTGGTTACACAGAAGGCACAGAGCTAGAAAGAAGTTGGGTGTGGGGCGCTGACTCGAAGCCCAGGTGGTCTGACTTCCGGGCCCACGGACACCAGCTGCTGTACTAACACTTCCATTGAACCGCTGTGGTGCCTGCACTCGTCAGAGCTGGTCTCAGCTGTGTTTGGTGAATGACTCTGAGATTCATTGTTAATAATAGAGGCGGGAGCCCAAGTCTGGCTGGGTTCTGTCTGTCTGTATGATAGGGGAAAGTTTGCTGAATGTATATTCATGTCCTTCGTTTAAGCCATCTCAGGTCCGTGTCAGGCCCTGTGCAGGCAGCCTGCTTGGTTGTAAGTGGGTGTTGGGAAAATTCCTGGGCTCTAAATAGTTTTGTTTGTAACACCCTGAAAAAAAGATTTCTCTTCTTACGTATCAGCAAATACAAGAGGTTAGTCCCTTCTGCCACTGCACCCTACAGTAAGTGGGCCTTGGTAGCCAGCAGTTCTATGTCCACCCACGGAAGAAGAGGTCACAGTATCCACTGAAGACTCCTCAGGGAGAAGGAGATGGACTCCCTGCCTCCGATTTGTTTTCCCAAGTGATGGCAGAAAGCTGTTTACTCTCTTGTGTAAAGACACACTCATCTGACCACCAGACTCAACACACACTTCTTGGCTGTGTGCCTGACCCTAGGCTGGACATTGGGGATCCAAAGACAAGTTCTGTCCCAGCCAAGTCCCCATCCAATGAAGGAGAACGTACATCAAGGGGGTACAAGCTGCCAGGGTGGAATTGCCCCAGGCCTGTCCTTTATCATATTTCACAGCCTGTCCAACAGGAAGTCCTGATTGAATATTCTGACTCTGACCACCTCTGCTCCAAGTCCTCTAAAGTCTCTCCATTTCTCTGGATGTAAAAGCCGACATCCACAAGATGGCCAACGAGGTGCCACAGCCTGGGCCCTGGTCTCCCCCAGCCCTGCATCTTTCTGACTCTGCTCCAGCCAAATGAGTCTCCTGCTCTGGGCCTTATCCCATTCGTTCCACAGCCTGGAGTGTCGGTCCCACACAAGGAATTCGCTGTCTTCCCTCCCTCTGTGCTCAGCTGTCAGCTGCTCAGTCGTAAAATAACATTTGGGATGTGGCATATTAAAAAAGCACTAGGTTTTGAGGTCAAAATTCAAGGTTAAATGATGGCTCCATGTCTATGACCTTGACCAAATGACCTTCACTTTTCTGAGCCCAGGTTGTCGTAGGTACAAGCAATGGACTTGTGTGAAAGGCCCTCAGGTAGGCACTCAGACATTATGAGTGAAACTGGACTCTGAAGTTTATAATTCAAGCAGACATGTAAGAATGTTTTGTAAATACAAAAGGAAGCTAAAACTAGAAACTATTAGTCACAATGACAGAGTGCAAAGATTACAGAAAGAGATGACAGTGACGGGAGAGCACCATTTTATTTTTCTAATGTAATTGATGACGTTGGTGTTCATTACTACGCCACCGATTCACTTGGGATGGAGAAGAGAGGCCATATGCCTTACTGTGGGAACAGGGTCATAATTCATTCCTGTTAAATAAAGTCATTAGGATGACATATTGCCAACATAAGGAACAAAATCACATTATTCTAGAAAAATAAGTCGTTCATAACCGAGCTTCTGTTGGTAGGAATTCTTGAGTAATTATGATATTGTGGCTCATTTTTTTTTATTCCAAAGCCATCACCAGACATTGGATGAAGGAAACAGGAAGGGGAAAGGTGGTGTGGAGGGAGAAATGGCAGGAGCACGTGGCCTAACTCACCTGCCACGGATGTTCTCTTTGTTGGCCAGCATGTCCTTCTCTTTGGCTGACCAGTGTCCAAACCCCTGTCCCTGTTTGAGGAACCCTGGCCTTCCCTGGCTTGGGAGGAGGCAGCATGCCAGGAGAGGATGACAGAGCCGCGTCCTCCCTCCTGGAGACCCCGTGACAAGAGGATAGCCTCTGGCTTCTTCATCTGCTCCCCCGGGCGGGATCAAGGCCAGGTCTGACAAAACGGGGGTTGGGAAGGTTTTGTGGAGGACTCAGGCGGGCAAGACAAATGTGTCCACATGGACAGGTGAAGTAGCACATTGAATTTGGACCAGTACATTGATTTTTGCATCTGACTCTGCAAGGGAATGAGCGAGAGGATTTCAGCATAAAATGAGGAGATAATGCAAATGGAAGTGCTCTGCAAATTGTAAAGAACCAGAAAGATGTCAGCTCTTTTAAATTTGTTACCTTCCAGGATTGTTTACAGATGAAAGGAGACCATCTATATCTAAAGTTGCTCCTTGCATGATGCTGAGTGCTGGCAAATGAGTGAGATAATGAGCAGGAAGCTTCATTAGCTTGTGTCGGGGAGCCAATGGGTGCTGCTGTTTGGAAGAGCAATTTGTCAGTCTTTGGGAAATGGAATATGCACCCCCTCTAGACACAGCAATCTACTTCAGATGGAATCCTTTGCCGAAAGGAAGAGGCGGTACGGGAGGCTTATTACAGGGTTGTTTGTAATAACAAGGGCTGGAAATAAGCTAAGTAGACCCCATGAGGGGAATGGATAAAGTGGTATCCGTGTAAAATGGAGTATCACACAGTAAAAATGATCCTCTGCTTGTATCAAGCCCGACAGACAAGAAAACAAAGCCAAAACCAACAACATGCACACACGTGCACACCCACACACAGGACATTGGAACGGTCATTCACCAAATGGATGATGAACACATAAAAAGATTGTCAAGTTCACTGGTCATAGGGAATTCAAATTAAAGGCATATTTTAAAGCTACCACATGGCACAAGTTTAATTCTGATGTTGTCAGGACCTTGGGGTCCGAGTCCCTAAAACACAAAACGTGCTGGTGGGAGTGCCAGCTGCCACAGCCACGTAGGTGCACGTTTGGCATTGTCCGGCGAGGCTGCAGGTGTGCGCGCCCGACCTGGCATCCCCCTGGGCGACCCTCGGAACGTGGCAGCTGCCCCTTCACTTCCAGCGTGGAGGTCTCGGGCAGCGTGCTCCTCTGGTCAGCTCTCTGCTGGACCCAGAAGCGTGGTCCCTGCTTGGCTGCTGACTCCCACAATGAGCCTCTGTCTGAGACAGTTCCCTGTGTAGGTTGCAGTAAAACACAGTACTCAGTCGCCACGCTGCTAAGAACTCCCTTGGCTCTCTGCAGGGCATTCCAAACAGCTTCCCACATCCAGCCGTCTATACCCCAGGGGGTCTCTGCTCCGTGATCGGAGGACCCAGGGCCGGGACAGACTCACGCCGACGCCACCTGTGGGGCTGTCGCCGGGGGTAATGATGCCGAGGCTTATTTAGCTGTTGCGGCAGGCAAGGTCTTCTGGGAGTTCTCGTCTATAATTGGCTTTTACTGCTGTGGGTTCTGAGTGTCAGAAATAATGAGGTGACATTTGGATCTGACACAGCATCATTAGAGGACTGGTAATGCAGATTATCAACACGCTCATTTAAGGGAGAATCATAAATCAAGTGGAGAAACACTTGAGTAGCGAGGGCTGTGTCCAAATACTAGTCTATGCTCCTTCAGGACACGAATGGCAGCAATTAATTCACGGCGCTGCCCCCCGGGGCTGGTGGTCTCCCCCAGCTAAAATAACGCGTCAGGCCCCCGGAAAACACCGTGTTGGGTCTCTGCTGAGAAGCTGAAGACTGACTGCCACGTGCAGGGCTAGGTGGGGTGCCGATTGGTCCATCGGGACCGGGAGGCGGGTCATGTGATAGTTCAGCCTTCCCCACAGCTTTATATGCTGCTACATGATCCCAGCAATCCCACGGTGTTGGAAAAAATCATTTACCGTTTATAACGGTGGTTAAATTGCGATGAGTTATGAGTGAGCAGCATTTCCGCCTAGAAACACTACAGGCTTCGTGTTTATCACTCAACAAACCAGTGCGGAGGCTGGTCTCCGGCTCCACCAGTCCTTTCTCTTGGGCTGGGCATTTATGAGAGTTTGCACAGCTTTGCTCATTATGAAATTCATAATTTCTAGTACCGTTGTCCACGGGTGCAATGTTTGTGAGTTGCCTGAGAGTTGGAACGTGGCCCAGAGCTAGTCGTTTCAGACAGTGCATCTTTTACCCCCACCCCCGACCCAAGCTAGTGTATCTGGTACCCAAGAGGGCCAGGGGTCATGCTTTCATTGAGGGTGGGACGTCTGTGATGCCGCCCCTGTCTGTCCCATTGGCCTCTGTCTCCATCTCTGTCTTTGCCCACTTTGTCCTAAACTCTTCTTACCTTAATTCTTTATTTTATTTTAAAGGATAATATATATATAGAAAAGGGCCCACATCATAAGAGCTCAGCTGAGGGGATTCTCATCAACTCTCACCAGCTCCCTACGTCTCCTGAAGTCCCTGCCTGTCCCGGGGCAGCCTGGCGCCTGCTTATGACAGCACAGATGTGTCTGCAGTCCCAGTGCCAAGGCCTGAGGCCAGGAGCGGGGAGCAGGAGAGCACTACCGCCTTCCCAGCTCTGTGGTCAGGCAGGCGGGGAGCGGAAACCCCACTTTCCTCCTCTTTTTGTCCTGTCTGAGCCCTCAGTGGAGTCAGGAAGTGGCCTGCTTCGCCCAGCCTCCCCATCACATCCCTAACCCCTTCTGGAAACATCTCCCCCGCCCCCCTGCCACATACACACATGAAATGAGCCATCAGAAGCTCCTTAAGGTGTGGGTGGGGGAGAGAAAACGCCAAGGGTGCTGCAAGGCTCGGGATGTTCCTACCCCTGGGCTTGGGGGCAGCTGCTGGGACCCAGGAGCTTGAGCCACCCTGGAGGCGAGAGCCTACTACTAGGTGTGCCAGTTAATAATGGCAGATTTTGTAATCAAAGAAAACACGATAATTTCAAGAGAACACGGGTGGGTTCATACTTCCCAGGCAAGATCTTTTAATGTGTCTTTAGCTGGTTTTGAAGTGTGTGCTGGTGCGTCATCATGAAGCAAAATTACTTTGCCATGTCTTCTGGCATATTCTGGTCGTTTCACGATCGAAGCGTGGTTCAAGGTGATTATTTGTGGTCGGTAGCGATCAGTATTAATGGTGGTTTCACCGGGTTGTAGAATTTCATAATACACCACACCTTCCTGTTCCGACCAAATGCAGAACATTGTCTTCTTTCCGAAGCAATTTGGCCTTGCAGTTGATGTTGACGGTTGACCTTGATCAACACATGATTTTGAGTGAAAAAGACTTTCTTTTGTGCCATTGAAGCAACATTTTACTGATGACTTTTCGGTTTTCCATTTGTCTTTCGTTCAGTTGAGGTGGCACCCATTTCCCTTCCTTTAAATTTGTTCCCATTGCTTGTAAACAATAGGAAATTGTTTGCTGAGCAATGTTCAATCTTTCTGAAGTTGTTTTTGAGCTTGACATGTATCTTCATCCAATAATGCTTGTAATTTCTAGTCTTCAAATTTTTTCGGTCGACCTGGACATTCTTTGTCTTTCACGTAGAAAGCATCACTTTTAAAGCATTTACACCAGCATTCAGAAGTATCTTGAGATGGAGCATAAGCTTCCCAAAGCATTCAGCAGCATTTTTCTTCAAAATAATGAATTAAAACTTCCCACAAATGCTTTTTGTGGCACAGAATTTGACATTAAAAAATATATATATATATACTTTATTGATTATTTACAGATAGAAAGAGAGAGGGATAGAAAGCTAGAAACATCGATGAGAGAGAGACATCGATCAGCTGCCTCCTGCATGCCCCCTACTGGGGATGTGCCCGCAACCAAAGTACATGCCCTTGATTGCAACCTGGGACCTTTCAGTCTGAAGACCGACGCTCTATCCACTGAGCCAAACCGGTTTCGGTGAAATTTGACATTTTTAAGTGTAAAAAATATCATGTTACCACCTTCAGAAAATTTGACATATGAAGTTTTGAAGCTTGTTGTCAACACAACAAAAAAGCATACATATCAAATTGGCATATATACCAACAATGTGTAACTGCATCTATTGAAAAAAAATCTGCATTATTAACCGGTACACCTAGTAACAGGCGCTGGGGGAAAAGAGGGACCATGGTAGAGGACCCGGCAATGCCGGCGAGACACCCCAGCTTCACTGTCCCTGCCTCCGTGCCCTGGTGGTGCCTCTCAGGTGGAACCAGCGGAATCCGTGGGTGCTGCCCATGGAGGAGCCTCTAGGGTGCAGTGCAGGTTGGAGGAAGACGGAGGGCGAAACTGTAGGGTCAGCAGAAACCATCCAGACCCAAAACCAAGGTTGGTCTTCCGGGTGAATGGGGTGAGGAGGAGCCAGCCCAGAAAGTGGATGGAGCCCCAGCCTCTGAGAAACTCCTGTGCAGCCATTGAGCTGCTGTGCAACCTTTGAGCTGCAGCTCAGGTGGGAGCAGTTTCGGCAGGGAGCATTATCGTGCTGAGTCAGCAGATGTTTCCTTCTTCCCATGGAAGTAAGTCACAGCCAGCGAGGTCTTCTCGGGTAGAGTTAAGAAAACACCACAGTCTTATAGCCACACCAGCTGGGCCAAGAGTCAGAACAATGCTAGAACATAGAGGGTCCAAGACCCTCAAAGGACAACTCTGTGATTGTATCATGCAATTTACCTCCACCGGGACACAATAACCCACATATTTCCAATGCATATTAATTTAAACTATCTGGATAATTAACTCAAAGTTTCTTCTTAAAGGAATCTTATTTTTTGTATAGTATATCTCATTTATGAGAAAGAATTAAATTGATGGATTTTTCAGTTAAATGGCACATTTTCATCTTTTCTCCTTTTGACAATGAACTCAAAAGTGACTTACATAGATGTAGTTTTTTTCTTCTCATGGCATTTAAAGTACATTTTTTTTGTGGGAGCCCAATGAAGCATTATGTAATAATTTATACAAAGAGATGTATTGAGGTTTCTGGGGCTGTTAGGAGCTTTCGAATGTGTACTTAAACACTTCTGGGTCATTTCTGTGATTTATTGTGAGGTGGTAATAAATACATATTTAGGTGCCCATTAACAATAGGTTTCCCATAATCTGAAGATTACAGAGTTCTTCAACTTCATGATGCACCCCATTAGCTGGCAGTGTAGAGCCATTATGACATTAACATAGATTTGAGCAGTAATAGAAGAACACGTACAAGAGGTTAAAGGAGTAAGGTCCACTTCTAATGGATCCCCGAGCTACTCAGAGCAAGGGAGTGCTAGTTGGCACATTTATTTGAATAATGGGGTCATAAGATTTTTAAAACGCTGATTTCTGAGTGCTGTCTTACAATACCCCTTCCTGTAAAAATATCTAAAAATGTAGGCATTCAAAGTAGCCACATGGTGCTATTCTTATCCTCTTCTGTTCTGAAGGTTGCTAGGAGCCTGTGAAATGTGTAGGTTAAGAAAGCCCCTGGTAAAGTGTGTCAGGGACACTGTCTTCTGCCCTCCGGGAGGTGGGGGGCTTCTGCAGGAGCTGTGGGGACGCCTGGCCGGAGAGCGAACTAGCCTGCCGGTAACTAACTCTCCGAGTTGGCAGTGGGGTCTTGATGATGGTGTTCCTGTTGGCTCTTCCCCCAGCTGTTGAGAGGAATCTGGTTTCCCAAGTTCTTTGTTGTGGATGGAGCCGGGGGTGAGGCCCGTGGATGATTGCAGGGCCCGCAGTCCCCGGGCCAAGTCAAAACCCTGTAAAGATGGGGGTTATGGGACCCAAACTTGGCTGGGTCTTGAGCCCCCATTCAGCGGTTTAACACGACAACCAGTGAGTTAAAAACAGTCCTGGGTGTTGACGACACTGTGCTGTGCTTCCAGAGGCTTGAGGCGGTACCCCACACCACCTTCCTCCGGGAGTGGGAGGTGGGGGGCCGACGTGCCCCGCTTTATGCAGATTAGCGCCTCAGAGGCGTCCTGTACACGGGGCGAGGGGGAAAGGGCACGTGTCTCATACACATAACAGGACTCTGAGTATCCAAGTCCATTCTGTCCGGTTGTTTCTGAAAGAGAAGCAGTGCTTCCTTGTCAGCTCACTTGATGAGCCCACGAGCTCCACAGCAGCTCCTGTGGGCACCTGGTCCACCGGGGTCAGCCCGCCGCCGGCATTTCTCCAGCCTCCTGTGATAAGATTTGCTCCGAGAATCAGGCAGGACAATGACATTCATATTTCCAGCTTCCTTTTTTATAAAAATCACACAAAAAATGTGTTTCAATAGTTCACTTTATCCTTTGCTCTTTTAGAATTTAGAATTTTCAGAGTGGTATAGTTTCCTTAATATGAATTTTCCTAAATTACTTTAATTTAAAAAAATATATATTTTATTGATTTTTTTTACAGAGAGGAAAGGAGAGGGAGAGAGAGAGTTAGAAACATGGATGAGAGAGAAACATCAATCAACTGCCTCCCTGCACACCCCCTACTGGGGATGTGCCTGCAACCAAGGTGCATGTCCTTGACTGGAATCAAACCTGGGACTCTTGAGTCTGAAGGCTGATGCTCTCTATCCACTGAGCCAAACCAGTTAGGGCTCCTAAATTATTTTTAAAAAGTTTGAGGACCTAATATAACTTCTGAGCCTCCCAAAATAAAAATTATTATTGGTATTGCTATGGCAAGATTGAAGGTTCCAATGACTTGAAGAAAATGTTGTCATTTTAATGAAATACATCATCTTATGCAAAGTTCGATTTCAATCTTGCTAGAAAGTCATAGAACTCAGGCTTCTCTGTCACATTTCTGATGGATTTTATGATGCTCATTTCAACTCTGACAGTGCTCTCAGAATACATTCAATACTTTCCTTAATGATATTAAATTACCGGTTTGTTTTTCTCAAGGGAATAGCTGGGCTAGAACCAGGCCTCCTGGTACCAGGCTGCTGGGTTCTCAATCTGAGGCTATTAATCAGGACCTAACAGCACCTGTGAGGAGGGCGTCTGCCTGCCCCTCCTCTCCAGTCTCTCTTGGGTAGTGGCCCACCTGGCAGCTTGATTTATGCCCCTTGGGTCTTTGGCTTATTCAACTAAGGGTGGATTCTGGATCCAGGCTGGACCAATTAGATTTGTTCTCTCGAGAAAACATACGGAGAAGCAGAAGCCGGGAATGGAGAGAGGTTGTGTAGCAGAGACGATGCCTGGTCTTTGTCCCTGGTTCTGGGAGGGACCTTTAACCCCCAGAGCATCCCAAGTGGCAGGAGTGAGTTTGCTGTTCGTGGTGGTCCACGGGACTACACCTGAGTTTATGCTCCAGTGGCTCCATCGAGGGCTGGTCACACCAGAAGCACCAACCACGTGGTTAGAGGGTTGGGCTTTGAGTTGAGTGGCACATCCCAAGTCTGGGGCCTGGAGACCAAGTCCAGCCACATGGCCAGTGATCCCGTCAGTCTTGTCTGCAAAATGAAACTCCGGCGAGAACTCGGCACCGAGGTTTGGCTGAGCTCCTGGTTGGTGAGCACGGATGTCGGGAGGGGGAAGGACACGGAAGCTCTGCCTTTTAAAACATTTTTAAAAATTTTTATTATTATTTTTTAAATATACTTTTATTGATTTTTTTTTTTTTTAGAGAGAGTAAGGGAGAAAGATAAAGAGCTAGAAACATAGATGAGAGAGAGACATCCATCAGCTGCCTCCTGCACGCCTCCTACTGGGGATGTGCCTGCACCAAGATACATGCCCTAGACCGGAATTGAACCCGGGACCCTTCAGTCCGCAGGCCGACGCTCTATTCACTGAGCCAAACCGATTTTGGCAAAAGCTCTGCCTTTGAGACCCTCCCGACCTCACCCTCTACTAGCATGTCTTTTCCTCTGCCTGGTCCTTTACAAGAAAACACAATTGTCAGCACATGCTTCCCTGAGTTCTGTGTCTTTCTCGCTAATTATGGAACCTCAGGGGTTCCTGTGAACCTTCTGCATTTGTAGCCAATTGGTGAGAAGAGTAGGTGGCCTGGACCCCCATCTGATGACGTGTGTCTGAAGTGAGAGTCTTGTCAGGGACTGAGCCCTTGTCCTGCGGAGTCTGGGCCAGACGGTGAGTCAGAGCTTCATGGCAGCACTGCAGAGCCACGTCGTGTTAATGGTAGAGATTTCAAGCAAAAGCCTCAGGCTCCTCAGCCATTACAACTGCTTCTGAGAGTGTCTTTCCAAGAGTTTCCTTTCACCCTCCCCCGACTCCCACCTAGCTAGCGCAGGTCTGTTCCTGGCAAAACCGAGAGACTTTGGTCATTTGGTCATTTATTCAGGAAATGACACTAGAAGAACCTTATTGTCTTCCTTTTAATTTCTAAATATTAAATTTAGAATTAAGGATTACTAAGGGGAACCAATGATCTATATTTTCAATATACACAAGAGTGGACGATACAATGAATATTTAATTGAATATTTTTCTGGAAAACTTTCTAAAATATCGAGTTAACTTTAGGCGTAAAAAGGTTCAGATGTTTTTTTTTTTCTCTGTGGCCTGGATTCCTTATGTTATTGCCGGGATGTGACTAATTGGGCTGTGAGTATTATTTTGCTTTCTTATTACTTGGGTAAATTAAAAAAAAAAGTCTCCCAGTGTTTTCACTAATCTTAAGTTGCATATGGAAAATTTTTAATGAACATGACAGTTTTATTTGAACATATATCAGCTCTAGGACTCTGGGTGTTTCTACAGTTTTTCTGATGAATATTAAAGTTAGAACCACTGCTTCATAGTTTTGTAATTTCCCTAAGTGCATAATTTTGTAATCCTTTCTGTCCCTCATAACTGGCAACACCTCTCTTCAAATAAACAAGAAGGGGAACTGGAGTGTCATGTTAAAGAGTCAGACAGTAGGAAACTGGTATTTTATTCCCAGAGCCGAGCGTGGGACGGGAGAGGAGCCCAGGAGATGGAGGTGGAGGGGGTGGTTGAAGAGGAAGGAATAGAGCCTGCCCTCCTGGGTGCTGGGAGGGGGCCTTTAGGGGGAGGAGGTGAGAGGGGGGGGAGATAGGAAACAGAAAAGGGGGATGAATGGGTGCAGGTCGCCTTCAGCCACCATTACTGTCTCTGAGGCCCTTCCTTGATGCTTATTATGTCAGCCCTTACCCAGCAAGAGCCTTGTCCCACAGCTCCAGTGACAGGTGACCGCCATGCTTCTCCCAGTTATGCCAGGTGGATCCTTTGATTTCTGATACTTCATGGGAAGTGGTTAACAGGGCTCAGCCGTGCGTTTCGTAAACTGTCCCCTGCATTCTATAGCCATACCCCACCCCGAGGTGCCCGACATCATCTGTCAACCTCATCTCCATCCCTGCCCACCCGTCACTCCTGTCCTGTGGCCACAGCCATGCCTGGCTGACATTCGCACCTGGAGTTCCGAGAGACAGAACACCGCCAATGAAGGGCTCAGCTGAGAGAGCTGGAAACAAAACCTGGTACAGCTGAGTCTCAATTAAAACACAACAAATGAATATAAAATAACTGGTGAAAGACTTATTCCTTCAACCCTGTCTTGTCCAATCTCCTAGCTAACAGCTCCGTGTACCCTTAGCCAGGCCTGTACACACACACACACACACACACACACACACACACACACACAGCTGTTCTTTTCATTTGGACAAGGACACCTTATATATCCACACGTGTTTAACAATTGATCTCTGTTCCTTATTCCCTATTGATTGATACTTTGGTTGTTTGCATTTTTGTATTGTGCTGCGCCGGCGCGGTGAAGGGTTTAGAAAAGGCAGAGGAGAGAATGAAAGCTGGGTCTCAGTGGGACGCTGTTGCTCTGATGGAGAGAGAGCAACACGGCCTGCAAGCCAAGTCTTTGTTTTATAGGCAGATTCCCCGAGGCAACGTGAGGGCGTGGTCACGATGATGTCGCTGGTCTAATCTACTCCGTTACATGCACCTGAACTCTGTCAAGCCCACATCACTCAGCCACGTGGGACCACAGGTTCAAGCTGACAACCACAGCCTTTGGTATAATTGTGCTGGGAGGGCTTGCTGGTGGCTTTGCCATGAGAGGACTGTGCCCTCTCACTAGTCCGAGGCTTGAACTTGTCCAAACACTGTGACCGCTCTCCACGTTTGATCATTCAGTAAACATTCATTAAGTATTTATGAAATGTCAGCCTTTGTGCTAGACTAAATTCCTTGTGGAATTTCTGGCCGTGGATACTCACATAGCCCCTTCCTGACCACAGACAGAGGTGAGATTTCTGGCTCTGAATAGTCTCCCAATCTGTGAATTTCTCTCTTTGGAAAGGGCCATCTCTCTCCCAGAATCCTGGCTCCAGTGGACCTGTGGGAGAGTGACTACATTTTAATCAGAAATGCGGAAAGACTAACTGCAGTAATAATGGAAGAGACCTTTTGTGTGGGAAACACTGATGGGATCTCTCCCTTGAATTTGGCTCCTTCCCTTTCTCTGCGGATGGAATTTGAACTGTTCAAAGCCCCGTCACTCTGAGGCGCCTTCGGCTCAGCAGTGTCCAGGCTGACGGGTCTCCGGGGAGATGTGACATCGTTCTAAAGCTTCCGTGGGAGGGAGGGTGTTAGAAGTCAGAGATCAGTTTCAGCCTCCTGGCAGGAAGATTGTGGCTGGCTCTCCTGGCCTGGGCTGTGGCTCTCCCAGCCTGGGCTCCAGGATCAGCTGCTCTGGGATCAGGAGAGGCCTCTTTGGGGGGAAATCCCAAGTCTGATTAAAATTCGTGCTCTGGCTGTCTGTCTGTCTGGGCAGATCAGAAACCCTGACCGGATGTGTGTGATCACTTTCCAATTTCCCTCCTGTAGGCAGTTGCTTTGTCATGTCCTAGCCTTTAATGTTTGGCTCCCAAAAGGGGGACAAGAGAAGAACTAAGAGGGAGAAAAAAAAGTCCCCCTCCTGGAAGTTATTTCAGCCAGAGGGGGCGGGGCTTGCCCAGAGGGGGTGGGGCCACGACGAAGGTGCCTGCCTCTGGCAGCTCTGGGGTCAGAAGCCCCAACCCGAGGTCTAAGCACACACCCCTGTCTTTGGAGGAGAGGGCCCTTTGCCACCCTGGCTCCTGCCAGCCGTGTGCAGGCTTCTTTCTCCGGGAACTTGTGCGTCGGGCCTGCTGTGGGACTGGGAGTGGCAGGTGGGAGCTGCTACCTCTGACAGGCATGGGAATGGCCACCCCTGGCCGCCTCCACCTGCTCCTGCCGACATCGCGAATCCTCACAGACGCCAGCACTCCAAAGGCTTCCAGCAGCCGGCTTCCGCCAGTACAGTTGCTGTCCAGGGAGAGACAGATTCTTGGTGCTTCACCTTCTGCATTTCTGTGATCGTCAGACCTGGGGATGTGCCAGCTTTACTCTGTTGCAACCAGAGAGTCGCATGATCCTCCATGTGTCTTGTCCAGAAACTCCATCGCACCTTCTGTGTTCCAGGCACTCATTCATGTAGGTCACAGTTCTGGCCGGAAGACGTGTTCTTGCAGGGAAGACAGACATGTTAAGACCTGGCAGGATGGCGCAGTACCGGGAGCAGTTTCTGTTCACAGAGAAGGGGATGATGGGACAGGCTTCCCGGAGGAGGCAGCACTTGCTCTGAGGCTTGCAGGATGAAGGAGAGCTCAGGAGGTGAGCGGATGAGGGAAGGATATCTGGATACAGAAATAAAAGTCAAAGTGCAGGGCATGTTGGGAAGGGTGGATGGCTGGGGACCACCGGAATGCAAAGCACGGGGACAGGAGAGACATTTAGGAAGAGGCAGAAATTAGCGAAGACCCACACGTGCTGAGGAGTTTGGGTTTGGTTTTGCAGATGGCCATTGGTGTGACGGTTCCTGAGAAAAGGGTGGGAGGGCAGTCCCTAGAAGGTAGAAAGTGGACCCAGGTGGCGAGGTGGAGAAGGGGTTGGAAGGTGAGATTTTAGAGGAAAGTTTCCAGGTTTAGGCAGCTGTTTCAGGGTGAATTGTGTTCACCACAAGATGTGTCAAAGCCCTCACACCTGGTCCCTGTTAATGTGACCTTAATGGGGACATAGTCTTTGCGGATGTGATCAAGTTCTGATGAGGCCGTTAGGGTGGCCCTAACCCAGTGGTCAGCAAACACACTAGTCAACAGAGCCAACTGTCAACAGGACAACGACTGAAACTTCTTTGGGGAGCCACATTAAAACTTAAACTTCTTCTAACGCCACGTCTTCAAAACAGACTGGCCCAGGCCGTGGTATTTTGTGGAAGAGCCACACTCAAGGGGCCAAAGAGCCGCATGTGGCTCGCGAGCCGCAGCTTGCCGACCACAGCCCTAAGCCAACTTGGCTGGTGTCCTCATAAGAAGAGGGGATGTGGAATAGCCACACCAAGAGGCCAGGTGACAAGGATGGAGGCAGAGGCTGGCGTTACGCAGCTACACGCCCAGGAGTAGCAAGGATGGTTTTCGCCGCTCCCTTCGTTTCTCAAGCTGACAGCCTTCTCCCCTGACGCCCCTGACGCCCACACCTGGATTTCAGACCTGGCCTCAGACGGGGAGACTGTTTTTTCAGATTGTCGAACTTTATTACAGCTGTCCAAGGAACTGACACCGCTGCTCGGGGCCTGACACAGCCACCTCAACGCTTCCTGAAACCCACGAGGGTGGGCTCACACAGTCCTCAGAGTTGTGTCCAACCCCAGGGAGGGTTCGAAACTCAGACTGTGGATCAGAGAAGGCTGCGAGGAGCTTCTACATGCAGGCAAGTCCTCACGGCCACCCTGCGCTGGAGGTGGAGCCACGATCACCTGCCTCAGCAACTCCATGAAGCCACAGGAGAGGCCAGGAGCAGCCAGGAGCAGCCAGGAGCGGCAGGTGTGCGTCAGCCCCAATCCTGGTGTGCTAAGGGGAATTACACTGGAAACGGCAGACGTTAGGGCTCCAGGTGCTGCTGAGACTTCACAGCCCAGCTCTCTGAAATCTAAATTAGAGTCAGCTTTTTTGTTATCTCACCCGGTGAGGCTGGTGTTGGGATTAAGAGGGAACTGCTAACTTTACCTTCGGCTTTAAGCTGCCTCCTCCTGTCACCAACTGCAGTGGCAGGTTAAAAACGAAAGCGAGGACCTCACTCCATCATTAAAGAATGTCAATCGAGCAACAAAGAGATGCCTTTGTTCACCGATCCCGTTGTCCAAAGTTATGAGAGGTGGCTGGGGATGGGGGAGGGGTGCGTGGTGGCCAATGTCAGATTGGTGGGAGCGGAGATATTTTCAGCTGCTGAGAGAACAACCCGAATGTCTCTCAAGACGCGTGATCCACGGGGCTCCCGCACCGGCCGCTCAGCCTGCGTGGTGGGGACCTCCCTTACTTTCAACAGCCCTGGCCCCTGTGCCGTTTCCTTCTCTTCGCTCCGGAGCTGGATCACATTTCTTCTCCTCTCCCTGGGCCGTGTGGCTACCGTTGGTAAAATCACAAACCCCAAGCGATTGTTGCTTATTAACTTTTAGGAAGTGACACTACGGTGCCGGATGTTGGAATGTTGGAAGAAGGGTCGTTATAACTAGAGGAGCTAATTAGGCACGCACTGGCAGGGCAAGTAGCGTGGAAGAGAAGGGGCCTCTGTGGGGAGAAAATGGCTCACTGTGGCGTTGAAGATGGAATTATAAACGAGACGAGGGATTTGCATAAAACCCATGCTTAGAAATGGGGGGGGATGCGGCGAGCAATGGAAAAAATTGGAAAGGCTTCTGTTGTCTAAATAAAACAGTAAGCTTCATGCCTTGCACTTATCCGGTGCTTAAGGGTTTAAATGGATGGATAGGCAGGTGGGTGGGTGGATGGATGGACAGGCAAGTGGACAGGTGGACTGGGTGCACAGCTGGATGCTTAGGTGGGTGGTGGGTGGATGTGTGGGTGAGTAAATGAATGGGTGGCAGGTCCTAGGGAGGCAACATTTACCATGATAAATGCATGGTGTTTCCTGAGGGGCATCGTGTGTAGTAGAATTTGTCAGACATCCTGTTGGTGGCCCACCACCTGTGGCAGTGTCACACACAGAGAGGATAGCTGGCGGAAAGTGCGTGTTTTCTTTGTCCCCGCTATCAGTAAGAAAAAGAACTATCAACCTTGATAGGAGAAAGACTGAACTATCTTTTTATTCTCTGTGTAGACAATAACACAAAATTATTGTCAGGTAAATTGGCAAAAGAAGCAGGAAAGAAAGGAACATAAAGTGCTAAGCAGCTAATTCATAAAAGTTGTGTTTTTTGTTCTGGATTTTGTGATATCTGTTGAGTTTTAAAATTTTTTATGGTATATTTTCTCATTCTAAAAACATACTCACTTTTATGTTTAATTGTGATTTGATTTGGTACACTTTTCCTTGAAAAGGAGCCCCAAACTGCTTACATTGCAGGCCTCACAAAACTGGATTTCTCCTGATGCATCGCATACACCAAACTCCCTCGTCCCCCTCCCCCCGTTCTTCACACACACCTGGCCATGTCTGGCCCTGGAAGCCAGCCCCCTGTCCGCTGATTGCCACGCTCCTGAGTGAGGCAGAAAAACATGGGGCTGAGGGGATGTTTCGGAGCTCATAGTGGGCAGGTGGGGGTGCTTCCTGGGATCCACCTCCCCGTAAACTACTTGCACCCAAATCTTGCTCCTGGTCTCCTCAGCCTTCACACTGCACCCCAGACCCACTGGGCTCTCCCCGGCACTTCCCCACCAGGTCCTCCTCGCACCTGTGCCAGCTCCTCTCTTTTTCTGTTTGCACCACGTCACAGTCTCTTCTATGCTGAGCAGCCAGAGTGATCTTCGTCTCTGAATCGAGCCAATCAAATCCTGTGACTGCCCTGCTTAAAATCCTTGGATAGGTTCCTATCAAACTCAGCACAGCCACTCCCCTGCCTAGACCTGGCTTACAGCCCTCTCCTCACTCAAGGTCACTCATGAGTCTGTGCTCTCAGATGTTCCAAATGCCTCCTGCCTCAGACCTTCTGCTCCAAACCCATCACCTCCGCTTCCTGGCCGACTCCTTTGCTTCAGTTAAATCTCTGCCCAAGTGTCACCTCCTCACTGGACCTCCCAAAGGACAGGACTCCCCCCCAATCCCTGAAGTGGCCATTCATTGCCCCTTTCCCGGAGTCCAGCCCTCAGGATAACAAGGCTTTGGGCCGGTTTTGGCCACTGCCACCACTTTCGTTCTGTCCCATCACTTCTCCTTCCTCGTAGCCTCTGTGCAGAGGGAGTTCCATCCTCTGTGGCTCCTGCACTCCTTCCAGGCAGGAGCAAATGCTGGCTGCACACACTGGTTCCTCGCGGCTGCCAACAGGGAAGGAAATGCAGGTTTGCAATGTAAACTGCTTTTGATCAAATTAGCCCATAAATTAGAGGCTGTGACCCTAGCACCAGCAGCTTCGCGGGAGGCAAGAAGGCGCCCAGGCATTTCTGCATTAAAGGAGAAAGCACCTTAAACAGCCACCTCAGGCCAGAGTGAGATTAGCATTTTATGGCAATTGAGTGCGTTCTTTCATCTTTTCTGCTGTTACAGACTTTAATGGCGTAAACAGAAGGAAAAAACATTAGTAAAATACAATGTTTGGGTGAAATCAGCAGACTGCTAATTTTTCAGCAGAATTAGACTCAGATGCCTCCGAGGTATTTCTGGCTGCTTTACAGAAAATAGCTAAATAATTCATTCACTTTATGTGTCCTTCTGTGGCCCCAAATGCCAAATCTCTTTCAAGTGTGGTAAACATTTGTTTCTGAGTTTCTTGGGAAGTGACCCAGGAAGGATTTCAGGTGGCAGTGCTCAGAGTGTCTCGGCATCTTACCTGCCTTTCGGGGGACGAGAGATTGTCAGGTGTCTGCAGAGGACCCTGGCCTGCCTCCTGCAGGAGGGAGAGGGTGGAGCAGCGTCCATCACTCAGCAGAAACAGCTGGTGACATGTTGGGGCAGGTGTGTTGGTCCAGAGAGCAGTGAGCTTCCTGGCCGCCCTGAGACCGGCCCAGGCACCCAGCCTCGCCTCCTGGCCATTGGAAATACATCCACATGCCAGGGGCTGGCCCCACACAGCCATTGTCCACAGGCTCATTATCTAGGACTTTCTAAAAGTAGACCTTTATTTTATAAAGAAAGTCAACGTGGGTTAAATGAGTTTCCATCAATTCAAGGGACAGGTGTGGAGGCAGGAACTGGACAGTAGGGAGGGGCCAATCGGAGCAGTCGTCATGGTTTTGCCGAAGCGCCCACGTTAATGAACACATGGGTTTCTTTAATGCAACTAAAAAGCTCAACGAACCCAAAGTGATTTCACCTTCCCGTACATTGAGCTAACCTGTGTTAGAATCCTGGAAAGAAAAGCACAGCCACAGGACGATCCTGGGGGCCCAGCAGAGAGAGGGGAGGTTCCCACAGAGAGTCCATCCTCGCCTGTCCCTGGGCCCGGCTGCGAACGGCCCCATCTCCTCTGTGGACGTGCCAGGTTCCCTCCTCTTAGCTGTGAGGCTGCGGGGTTGAGGAGGACATGCACCTGTCTTCCTGGTGAGGCGGGAAACCTGCGGGCGAGGAAAATGAAAAGCTGCATCGATCTGTCCGCAGCAGGCCCAGAGTGGACGGTGGGTGCACAGATAGGGTCCCAAACCTTGGATGAAGCCCAAAGGCTGAGTCAGAAATAAGCCAGGAGCCAGAATCTGAGAGGCGCTGACCCGAGTGAGTGAGGCAGCCAAGCAGATAAAGGAGAAATGTCAGGAAGATGGCCGGGGTCAAGCTGGGTGACCTCTGGGCGGGCCTTGAGGGATGTCCCCAGGGGGCACTATTCATAGCGACAGCACAGTGCTCTTTAACTGTTTATTTCAATGTGAGGCTTTTGAAATATATATTTTTAAAATCACAACATCATAGAAAAGCCAACATTTCAGATTTGGTCAGAACCTCCTTTCTCCTCTTTCTCCCCAGAGATCATAAATAAGAATTTGCTCAAAAAACCGGTTTGGCTCCGTGGATAGAGCGTTGGCCTGCGGACTGAAAGGTCCCAGGTTCGATTCTAGTCAAGGGCATGTACCTTGGTTTTGGGCACATCCCCAATAGGGGGCATGCAGGAGGCAGTTGATTGATGTTTCTAGCTCTCTCTCTCTCCCTCCCTCTCTGTGGAAAATCAATAAAATATATTTTTAAAAAGAGAATTTGCTGAATGTGCTTTCAAAACATCCCCAACATTTCACCGCATGCATTTACACGTGTGTGCATAGGTGTGTGTCTTTGGGCTTTGTGTCTTTCCTCTTTAAATACGTCAACAGGATCATAGTGAAGAGTTACCTTAACTTTTTAACTTGACACCATGCCATGTAGATTTTCACATGCCACTGCATCTTGATTAAAGTCATTTAAAAAAAAATTGTTCCAGAATATTCCACACACTATGGCAGTACCAAAATAGGTTTAATCCAGGTCCCTATTGATAAATACTTGTTTTCTATTGTTCAGTTTTGGGCCAATTCAATAGCTACCTTTCATATTCCTCTCTATAGATGTGCAAGTATATAGGTAGGAAAGGTAGTGAAATTGCTGGGTTGAAAAGAGGATATATCTCAAATTCTGTATGCTGCTTAGAGATAGAATGATTCTGCAAATTTTCTTCCCTCAAAAAAACATACCGGATTTTGCTTCTCCCTGGGTATACCTCCTGCCTCGTCCTCCCCAGCATCACAAAGACATTCTGCACCTGAGACTGATCGGGGGTCCAGCCGCCTTCCGTGCGGCCAGTGCTGCCCCCGAGTATCTGATGCAGGGGCTCCCACCGCACTCCTCCATCACTGCAGAGTGTCCCCTGAGGGTAGGTTTGATCTCTATCCAATGCTCGGTAGCCTACAGTTCTTCGTACTTTTTCGGGTGTTAACTAATTACTTATCTTGTCTTCCACCCTAGACTCATTCATTCACTCTTATATTCATCTACCCATTAACTCATTCATTCACTCTTATATTCATTTACTCGTTCACTCATTCATTCCTAGCCCTGGCTGACCACTCTGGTACAGGGTCAGGAGTCCAAACAGTGGAACCAAACACCCCGAGTCCAAACACCAGCCTGTTTCTCTTTGCTTGGCACGAGGCTGCGCAGTGAACCAGGTGCAGGTCTTCCTAACTGTAGGGCCAAGGTGCGTAGCTTCTCTGCCTCTATGGGTACCCACTTCCTAGGCTTGTGGGGATGACTAATTAAAACACTCCATAAATAGGAAAGCACTCCAAAGGGCAACTGGCTAAATCAATGCAATCTATTATCCCTCATTATATGCCAGGCAGCGTGCCAGCTGCCGAGGACCCCATAGGGAAGAAAACAAAGAACTGTCCAAAAAAATCAGAAAAATCTCACAGCAACCCAAAAGGAAAAGAATGCAGGGCGGGGAGGGGAGATTTCCTCTCAGATGGTGCAGTCGGGGGACGCCTCTTTGTAAAGATGGCTGTGAACTTGGGGCAGAGGGATAGGTAGGGAGGTAAAAGCTCTAAGAGAGTTTGGGGAAGAGCATTTTAGGCAGAAGAGACATCAAATGCAAATGCCCTGGGCACGAACAAGGGTGTGTAGGAACAGCACCCATGTGATGGGAGAATGGAGAGCAGAGGGGAGGGGTGAGGTCTGGGTCCTGTTCACCAGGTATTATAACACCCAGGGTAGGACACAGCACTGTGTGGTACTCACCAGATTCACTGAGTGAGTGAAGGGATGAACGAGCGAAGAAAGGGATGACACAAATGGGTGAGAGGCTTTCCTCTGCTCTCAGAGACCATCTTCCCACGTGCATTCCTCCCATTCATTCTGCGGAAGCAGCAGGTGAGCATCCTAACCAGTTGGGGGATGAGAGAGGCAAGTAAGACCTCTTAGTTTGGAGGGATTTCACGGCCCCTCAGGTGACACGTGGCTCCTGGGTACTCTCATTCCTCCCAAGAAACTGGTCTGTGTGGGAGAAGGAATGTTTGTGGCTCAGGGACACACAGAAGGTGCAAGGACGTTTCAACCAGACCTGTCAACCCTGTGTCCAGTAGTGAAGTCATTTGTCCCGCAGCAAACCCAGTGCCGAGAGGTCAGTCACCAGGACTTTGCTTACTGGGCCAGGACGGCCTGGGTTTCCACTCAGTGACTGGCGTCCCGAGGCTGTGTCCGCCCTGCACTCACTTCTGCTCTGTGGGCTTCACCCTGGTGACCCTCTTCGTGAGGTGCTTGCTGAAGGCAGCAGAATAGGATTATGTAATACCATCGGGGAGAGAGGAGGAGGATCCGAATGAGCAGAAACATAAGCCCCTGAATCCAGCGAGATGGGATGAAACAAAACGCTTCGCAGTGGTTTAGCACTTAGCAGTATTTTTAAGCATGCGCTGTCTTATTCCTTCTCATGGCCTCCCTCCCTGAGACAATCACCGACTAGTGGCACCTGATCCTCAGGGAGAGGCCAGCTTTCCCACCGACAGCGGGATGTTCTGTAAACCACCGGTCGCTGTATTTTCCCAGCAGCTTTCCGGGGCAGACGGCTCTGTACCTGCATTAGGGATGTGCCAACTTACAGGAGAAGTCCTCTTCACAGACACTTTCCTTCGTTCAGATATTCAGAATATAGTTTTGAGCCGTTGCATCCCCCGGCAGTGGTTTTTCGATGTCCACAAATCATGAGTTAGCGGGATGAACCCAAAAGTGGTCTTCACGGTTGGCTTGTTCCTGGATCCCGGCCTTCTGTCCGCTCCTCCTGTGCCCGGCTTACTGGGAAAGGCCCTCCAAACAAGCACACTCCCCATGCCGAAGCCGGTTTGGCTCAGTGGACAGAGCATCGGTCTGTGGACTGAAGGGTCCTAGGTTCAATTCCGGTCAAGGGCAGGTACCTCGGTTGTGGGCACATCCCAAGTAGTTGGTGTGCAGGAGGCAGCTGGTGGATGTCTCTCTCATCAATGTTTCTGGCTCTCTATCCCTCTCCCTTTCTCTCTGTAAAAAATCAATATATATATATATAAAACAAAAAGTACACTCCCCAGGGATGAGCAGCCTGTTTCTTGATTTTTAAAAAAATGAAATCTTTGGCACCAGGGCGATTTTGTCCACGAAACTTTCCAAATCTGAAGGGCAAGGTTGCCAAGGCAACACGTGGAGACCAACAATGCTGTGGCCGGAGGAGCAGCGGCCCGGCAGGCTCCTCCCTCTAGCTCTGCCGCCCTTCCCGGCAGCCAGTGCCTCCTGGGCTTTGCAAGAACTCGTTCCAGCCCCGACCCCGACCACCCCGAGGCCCCTTCCTGTGGGAAGTCGGGACATAGTCCACCGATGGCTCGCCTCCTCCGGCATC
This sequence comes from Lasiurus borealis, assembly GCA_004026805.1. Lineage (NCBI taxonomy): Eukaryota > Metazoa > Chordata > Mammalia > Chiroptera > Vespertilionidae > Lasiurus > Lasiurus borealis. The sequence continues at coordinate 68,054 of PVJN01003245.1, forward strand.
TTCACCACATCATCATCGAACCTGCCAATAGGGCGAGGGGCTTGCGTGATGGCACAGTGTTTACCTGGAGAGGTAAGACAGTTTTTTCTTCTGGACTCACAGGAGCCCAAAGACCAAGGGTTAACACAAGCAGAGCTCCTATTTTCTCCTGTTTTATCGTTCCGAAGAGGAGACCCCTAGAAACACTACAGACTACACATCCTAAGAGATGGCGTGGAGTAGGGGAAAGAACACGGGCACCTGTTCAGAAAACATGTTTATGGAGCATCCATTATATGCTGGACGCTGTCCCAGATTCCAGGACCAGAGGGCTGAGTCAGGTGGTCTCCAGTTTGCACCTGGCTGGCCATGTGTGAACAAGGAGCTTTATGGCTTGATCAGTGGAGACAGTGCCCTGGAGTTGCCTTGCATGGTGTCCTGTACACAGTAGGGGCTTAACAACATTGTTAGTGACGGTAATCAGGGTGCAGAGCCGCAGCCTGAGACAGAAGGAGCCGTCGATTTCAAACGAGGGCGCCTGGTAAAGTCCTGTTAGCCATTCTGTGCCTGCTTCATTAAAAAAAGAGAGAGAGAATAGTCATTCTCCCTGCAAAGGTGTGGAGATTAACAAGGTGATGTTCCTGAACGGGTCTCGGGTTGTGACTCAGCACTAGGAGCCTCCTGAGGAATGTCTGTGAGTGGGTGTGGGGGAGCAGGCCTCTGAGCAGGTCACGGTGGCCATCTTGGACTTCCTCCTAAAGCGACAGGGCTCCGGAGGGTTCTGAGAGACAGAGACTGGCTGGCTCTGAGGTTTGGGAGCCCCTCTGGCTGCCGTCTGGAGAGTGGCTGGAGCCGTATGGACAGCTGGCTGGCTGGCTGGCTGCTGCCCTCATGCAAATGCGTCACCAGGACAACCTGTGCGAGGAAGTGCGGCCGGTGGTGGGGGGCAGCAGGTGCACAAGGGTGGGTGCAGGGGAGGTAAATGAGCAGCACCTGGGTTTCGGGCGGGATCCCTGGGAGGAAGCGTGCAGGAGTGACCCGTTGATGAGTCCCTCCCATGTCGATGTTTCTCTCCCTAAAATCAAAACCGCATTTATAAACGGACAAACCCGGGAGGGCGGGAAGAGTGAGACCGGGGCCAGGCACACAGCCCATCCGAGCCTCAGCTGCAGCACCTGCACCCAAGGAATAGGGCACTTCCTCCCTAGTCCAACAACCTGTCCGTCAGAGCGACCGCAGCTCCCTGAGGGTTGCCTGCTGTTGCCCAGTAACGAGGGAGGTGCGGGAGAGGCCGGGCTCCCTTCTGATGTCCTGGATGGCGCTAGAAAGAGAGAGGGGGCATCGCTTACTGCCCAGCAGCTTCGCAGGAGAGGAAGTCAGGCCTCGCCATGAGACTCTGGCCCCCAAACTCCACCAGCTCCAGGACTGAGGGGTAGGGGGACAGGGTGGAGGTCTTGACTGCACTGCGCTTTATGGCCACAAGAGGGCTCACAGCTCACTAAAACGTTTCTTCCCCTAAATCTTCATGTTATTTTTTTTGACTGCGTTTTATTGAAGCATTGGAAAAATTGCTGTTTAATTATGCACGCTTTCTAGACAATTGTAAGCACTTCTGTGGTAGCTACACATTCATTTTGGCACTTTAATCTTATAAATGCTTAAAGGCGTGTTCTCATGCAGAGCAATTCAGATGCTAATGATGAAACCCAAGGATTGTTTTTTAGAATTTTCTGGAGCCTTTTCCTTTGAAATGGAACTTCCCCAGTAAAAGTTTCCTTTCCTCGTGCTCTCAGTCACCCGTTGGGGTCACGTTCACAAGGGTCATTGTGCTCTCCCTGTCGTGCCAAGATCCTGCCTCAGCATCAGTGGCCAGATTTCAGGCCCCTGCATGAGCGTTGAGTCCTGCTCACAGATTTGCTCTAACAGCCCTCCGGGCCAAGCTGTAAAAAAGGAAAAAGAGGAGCCGGACCCAGGTTTGATTCCAGGCAAGGGCATGTACCTTGGTTTTGGGCACATCCCCAGTGGGGGCCGTGCAGGAGGCAGCTGATCGATGTTTCTCTCATTGACATTTCTAACTTTCTATCCCACTCCCTTCCTCTCTGTGTAAAATCAATAAAATATATTTTAAAAAAAAAAGGAAAAAGAGGGATCTACAACAGCAGATGTGGGAGCATCTCTGTGCAACAAGGTTCACGCTGAGGTGTCAGGTCGGCACACGCACTGGCAGGGAAAACGACGCAGGCGCAGCCTTTGCTCAGATGGAGAAAACACCCTGGGGTCGTGGTGACTCCTGTTCCTGCGAGGTCGGCGGGCAGCCCTGAGCCCTCTCCCCCCATCAGGCTGGCTTTCCGGCCCCGGTTCCTCTGAGCCGAAGCCGTGCTAAGCAGGTGCCCAGGGGGTCACGGGCAGAGGTTCCCAGCCACGTGCTCACCCAGCAGCAGCAGGTGGCCATGGCCTTGGCCACCGGCCTCCGTCACGTACAATGAGGGCCTGCCGTCGGGATGGGGTGGGGACTCAGTCTCATGAGTAGAGGGGCCTTTGCACAAGGCGGTGATGCCGACCCCCAGAAACAGCCCTGAGAGCAGATGTCTTCAGTGCTCAGCCATCTCATGGGAGGGGTGTGGTTTCCCTAGGTCGTGGATGCCTTGCTGGCTTTCACCCTTCGGCACCCAGCCCCCTGGTCCCCAGGCCTCTGTGACCTGACCAGGAGCCCCTCTGCTTTGATTCCTGGTCAGGGCACATGCCCGGGTTTCCGGCTCCATCTCTGGTGGGAGGGAGGCAGGCAGGAGGCAGCCAGTTGATGCTTTTCTCTCAGCGGGTGGTTCGTTCCCTGTGGCCTCAGTGTACTTCCTGCTGCGGGATCTTTCTTGTTCTTGCTTGTTTCTCCGTGGTGGTTTTTTTTTTTTTTTTTTTTTTTTTTTTTTAAGCCTGGTTCTTTGTCTTTTCTGTTCGTGTTATAAAATCCATCTAAAGAACTGCTTGTTAAGTTAGTAAACTCTGGTTCCTATTCTATATGACCAAGTCCCTCGATGTAGCTACTTTCCTCACTTCTCAATTCTTTTATTCTCATCGGAGACTGAGTTCTTTTTAAAATATATATTTTTTATTGATTTCAAAGAGGAAGGAGAGGGGAGAAAGAGATAGGAACATCAGTGATGAAAGAGAATCCTTGATTGACTGTCTCCTGCACATCTCACCCTGGGGATTGAGCCTGTAATCCAGGCCTGTGCCCTTGCCTGGAATTGACCCGGGACCCTTCAGTCTGCAGGCTGACGCTCTCTCCACTGAGCCACACTGGCCAGGACACCCTGAGCTTTCTCTTTTGCACTTCTTGCCCAGGGCTGGCTTCACCCTCCTTTTGTCTCCTGCAAATCACTTCCTGAAGCTAAAACCTCAACATGTCCCCGGCATTTAGGAGCCTTCCAGCCAACACCTCCTCCCTGGCTCTCCCAGTGGCTGGTCCTCTTCAGGTGCCCCCTCTCCCTGGAAGCACAGAGCTTGGCACAGAGGGATTCAAGTCCCAGGTTCAGCTCCTTCCTCCGCTGTATACTCTTGTGTGACTTTGTCCCCAATTCTTAACTCCTTTGTATCTCTAATTCCTCATCTGAACCATGGGCATAGTAATATGCAGGTTACACTGTTGAGTAAGAATTAAGTTCATGAAGAATGTAAAGTTCCTAGGACAATGCTTGGCATACAGGGAGTGCTGAGAAACTATAGCTGTTATTGCCTTGGCTGGTATGGCTCAGTGGGTTGGGTATCTTCCGTGCAAGGCAGGGATTGCTGCTTTGATTCCTGGTCAGGGCACATGCCCGGCTCCATCTCTGGTGGGAGCTATGCAGGAGGCAGCCAATTGATGCTTTTCTCTCACATCGATGTTTCTCTCCCTCTCCCTCTCTCATAATCAAAAAATCTCTTAAAAAAAACACAAAACTCCTTTCAAATACAGTCTTTCATCTGCATTTTCAACAAGGAGAGAGTAAGCCCAGGACAGGCACCATTAAGAGAGTATAGCAGTGTTTGTTTGGATTGTGTGGAAAAGAAAAAAAAGTCTGTCTTCATACAGGCACACAGCCTCAAATACGAACACGGGATTTTCAAGACCTCCTTTTCGACCCAGCGTGGATTCTTCAGTTAAATTCCAGAAGCATCCGAGATGGGCAGTAATTGCTTTCAGAACTGAATCATTAACATCTGACACTCCCTCGCTGGGAGAGGTCACTGAGAGGACATGGCAGCTGGTCGCCCACGAGCCGAGCAGTGAGCGAGTCCCCATCCCTGGAGGGGTCCACGAAGACCTGTTTCCTGAGACCATCATGGGAGACGCCCGTGTGCTGGGGTTGACCTCGATGACCTCTTCCGTAATTCCTCTTGGACCCTTGCTGTTTTGGGCTCACCAGCAAGTTCACACCAGGGAACCCTGGGAAGCCGGGATGTCCCGTCCTTGCAGGCGAGGGTCGCTGTGCCGACGGTCTCGCTGGGAAACTAGATGAGCAGTTGTTGCTAAGGGGTGTTCTCCGAGGTGGCTTTCTCTTTGACCACAGTCTGGTCAACATGGGATCCTCCTACTGGAGTTAAAAGACCCCACGGCAGAGGCAAGGCTGGCCTGAAAGGAGAGACTGTCACAGGGTGGCACTTTGGAGGCACTGGGGACGCTGCACTCACATGGCTGGCTACGTGCTGAAGTGCCTTTTCAGAGGTCAGCCTCACACTTCATCAGGCAAACCTGTTGGCTCTGGACTGAGAGGGCTTCTGAGCCGGGAGGCCCTCCACCCAGGCTACTGCAGGAGAGCCCATTGCGCGTCCCCGGGGTCACGCAGACCTGGGTGCCGGGGCGGGTGGCTTCCTCACCTGCCTTTGCTGTGAGCGCCCCGCCTGTATCAGCGGGAGCAGCAGGGCACCTCGGGGGCCTTTGTTCGGGGCTCACAGGTGGGGGGGGTGGGTAAGGGGGGCAGCTGCTGGGGCCCCGCCTCCTCCACATCCTGGGCCTGGCTGCCGCCCTGTGGGCCTGGGACACCAACGGACCGTGTCAGTGCTTTCATGGGGAGCAACGCGTTTCTGCCCTTAATTATAAATGAGAGAGAGAGAGGGAGAAGGAGGAGGAAGACAGTGAGACACACTATCCTGTCCCATCGCAGGGCACCTGGCTCCCCAGTGGCGGGGAAACTTCCCAGAAACAGAACCCCAGTCCCAGGAGGTGCAGGGGCGCGAGGGAGGAGCGCCCAGCGGGGTGGAGGCGCCCGCGTCCGGGGCTGCAGGCCACGTGCGTGCCCGTGCCAGGGGGGCGGGTGCCGGGGAGGAGAGAGGGTGCGGGAAGGTGGGGAAGGGAGGGGGGAGGGTGCCGGGGGAGGAGAGCGGGGGCCGGGGAAGGAGTGTGGGTGCCAGGGGGGCGCCCGCGGGGAGGAGCAGAGACCCCCGCGGAGGAGGGCGAGCGGCGCGCGGGCCGGGGCGGGGGGGTCCCCTCCGGCGGGGAAGCCGCGGCGGCGGCGGCGGAGGCGGCGGCGCTGGGAACCGGAGTCCCAGGCGCGGGGAGCGGGACGAGGGGAGCGGGGCGCGGGGCGCGGGGCGAGGGGCGCGGGGAGCGGGGAGCGGGGCGAGCTGCCGGCGGCCCAGCGCGGCCGGAGGCGGGAGGCGTGGGTGGAGCCCGCCCGCCGCCGCCCCCGCCCGCCCCGCCCGCGGCCTGGAGCGCCTCCCCGGCCGCCGGGATCCAGGGAGCCGCGCGGGCCGAGCTGCGGGAGCCGCCGCGACACCGCCGCCGCCCGCGGGCTCCGCTCCGGCCGCGCCATGCGGGAGCTGGCCGTCGAGATCGGGGTCCGAGCCCTGCTCTTCGGCGTCTTCGTGTAAGTAGGGCGCACCGGCGCGGGGACCCCCGGACCGGGCGGCGCTGCACCCCAACTTTGTTTGGGCACCGCGTCCCGGCGGGGCCTGGGTTCCAGCGCCGAGCCCGGGGAGGGGGGGGTGCCCTTCGGACCGGGGGACCCTCCGCGCGTCTGAGACCCGCTCCCGCCGCCGCCGCCCCCGCGCGTCCTCCTCCCCGCCTGCCGCCGCCGCCGCCGCACCTGCAGCCGCCGGGTTCGGGGATCCCTGGAGGCGGGCGCGCCCTCGGGAAGTTTCTGCTCTGAGTTCCCAGCCCGGGCTCCGGGCTCCCCTCCCGCGGCCCCCCCGCCCCAGGCCAGGCTCGGGGTCCGGCCGTGACCCCGGCTTAGCGCCCCGGGTCCCGGGGAGCGTCCCCCCGGGGAGGGACTGGGGTACTTGTGGCCGGAAAAGCGTTCCTGGGAAGCGTGGGAAGTGGGGGGCCCGGCGCCCACCGGAGCTCTGCGGAGGCCGGGACCCAGCACCCTGTAGGGGCCCCTGGCACTGAGATGGTGGACAGAGGGGTCAGCCTGGCAGAGAGGTGGGTGCCCCTGGGCCCGCCACCCAGCGGACTCCCACCTCTGCCAGCGCCCACCCCAGGTCTCCCTCTCCCATCACCAGGCTCATCCGGGCCTGTCCCTGCACTGGCCTGGGGTCCCCTCTGCCCCCCCCCCCCCCCGCCCTCTGCCCTCTGCCCTCTGCCCTCGCTGCTGCTGGCTCCCGTCACATGTGGGAGTTGCGTGAACTCGAGGGGTTCGCGGGCTGCTTTGCTGGCTGGTGTTGGGGTTCGCGGGCTGCTTTGCTGGCTGGTGTTATGAGAAGCTGGTGGAGACGTGCCAGCCTGAAGGCCCCCCCTCCCCAGGGGTTCTGCAGAGCCGGCCTGAGGGCAGGTGGGAGGCGGGAGCCGCTGGCAGCCGGGCCCAGGGACAGACGTGCCCTGTCTCCCCGGCTTCCCTTCCCCAGTGAGAGCCACCAGTGTTGCCCCGTCAGGAAGGGCCCACCTGCCCCGGGAAACACCCTGTGATTCAGGGGAACAGGAGCCCAGAACCTGAGGGGACCTTGGGAAGAGGGAGAGCACGGTTCCCTCTTCTTACTCCACTTCTCTGCCTTTGAAATCAACACGCAAGCTGGTGACGGGCCGTTTCCAGCGGGCAGGGAGGCCCCAAGCCCGGGGGAAGTCCGTGTCAGAGCGGAGCGCTGGGGGCAGGTGGAACCGAGCACCTGCAGGGGCTGCGTGATGCGGGAGGGAAGGGAGGAGGGCCCCAGAGGCCTGGTTTGCCGAGAACCTCAGGGAAAGGGTCCATACGCCCCGATGGCCCTGCTCCGCGGATAGAGCGTCGGCCCCGGGACGGAAGGGTCCTCAGTCCGATTCAGTCTCCACCGGATCCCCGGCCCCAGGTTGAGGGAGGCAACCAATAGATGTCCGACACACCGACGGCTTTCTCTCTCCCCCTCCCTTCCACTCTCCAGAAATCCATGGGACAATATCCGTGGGTGAGGATTAAAAAAATAAGACAGAGTCCAATCATGTTTACATTGTTTATAGGTTTGCCTGCATATTTCCTCAGTATGTAGGGGATGTTTACAAATACACAGAGGTCAATGCAATGGACGTGAGAATGCGATGATTACTGTTCATGTGCTGCTTGCGTCCCCTCGATCTGTAAAAGGCAGCCAGTTTGTGTTCCTCTCTCCCAACCCACGCCACCCCGCCCCACCTCCCCGGCATTAACGACTTGGTATTGACGATCCGCTCTCACTCAGAGGGAAACGCCTGGGCACAGAGGGAACTTTGGGCGGATTCCCTCCCTGGTTTTCGTATCAAGTCGCTGTGGCAACTGGTGGCTCCTTTACCGGCAAAGACCGGCGGCGCTCGTGTTGGCGGGAGACTCCCCGTGGGAACCCTGACTGTTCCGAGCTGTCACGGGCAGGCAGATGGCGGCTTCCGGAAGGACAGGCTCTGGGCTCCCAGGCACAGATGACCCTCTGTCTTCTCAGACAGGCGCTGGCGCGGTGACAGAGGCTGGCGGGAGTGTTATTCCGCTGCGGGTGCCGGCGCTGGTCCGAGGGCGTGGTGGGCCCGGCTGTCTGTCCTCAGCTCTGCTCGCGAAGGCGGCGGTCTCAGCCGAAGGGCCTCCCCTGGGCAGGTGTGGGAAGGCCCTGTGGGCAGGTGGAACCCAACGTCTCCGCTGCCGGGTCAACTTAGAGGATCTCACCCACCTGGTTCTGCTTGGTGTTTCTGCCCCGTTTATTGCCCAGGACGAGAGACAAATCTGGCGGGAGGGGTGCCTTGCGGTGCATACCGGCGCCTCGGGGAAACATCACCCGTGGACCCACCTGTTCCCCGACCACAGCTGTTCTGTACGAAGCCGGGAAGCCCATCCCCCGAGGCCAGGTGGTCCTGGGGCATCTGCGTCTGCAGGAATGAGGTGCATCTGGGACCACGATGGTGGGGATGACAGTGTCCTTGGCTCACCGGGGGAGGCAGAGCTCGGTGAGCAGGCAGGTGCTGGTGGCTTGGGGGTTCAAAGGGTCCTCGTCTGGCTCTCGGTCGCCTGGCTGTGCTGCTTGAGCAAAAGCAGCTGCTCTGAGAGATGCCCTGAGCGGTGTGCTCCAGGCCTTTGGGACAGTCCAGCCTGAGAACCTCAAGTCCCTGGGAAGAAATGAGGGGGGAGGGATGCAAGCCGGAGCTGGCTCAGAAAGGTAACCCGACAGGAAACGCACGGGCAGAGGGGACACAGAGTTCAGGAAAGGTCAATGGTTGACAGGGGTGTGGAGGCTGCATCGGGCACCGTGAGGCTCTGGGTTCACGGGCCCCGTGAGGCTCTGGGTTCACAGGCACCTTGGCCCTCACGTGTGGCTGTGGGCAGAGCGGGTGCAGGGCACACGGGATTCCTGTGCCTGGCCCTCCATCGTCCAGGGGAGATTCTGGCAGCATCTCTGCAGATGCTGAAGCCCATGGCCTACGTGAGCAAGACAGCAAGGACACGCGGAGGCTGGTCCGCAGCCCTGAGACCCGTGCCCACTCCTTCCAGTTTCACTCCAGTGGTGACTGTATGTGGGCTCACAGTGTGCCACACCCTGAGGGGGTGGGGGTCACGTTGGTGGGAGCCCTGGATGGGTATGTGACAGTGCTGTTCACAGGGGGAGAAACAGGAGCACTGGCAGGCTGAGATCTCATCTCCTGCTCCCACTGCCTCGTCCGGCTCCCAGTCGCCTGACTGTGCTGCTTCAGCGAAAGTAGCAGCCAGCATTGGTCACTCTGTGCCGAAGACACGCCCTCTCACTCGAAATGGACACCGTAGATTGTGTCCACTTTCCGGACAAAGAGACGAAGGCCTGGAGAGACTACGTAACCTGCCCAGACACACTCCACTCGCTGAGCCGCTGCCTGGATTTAGACAGTTGGGCCCGGCCCCGCACCACCAGCCGCTGAGCTGGAGCGTCCGGCACCAGCTTGCAGATGGACCGGATCCCAGACACCAGGCTCTGCCACGGCCCGACCTCCGGGAAAGCATGTGTGCGGCCGGGAACCACGTGGGAAGGAAGAGCAGTCGCTCGGTTGTAACGTCAGACTCGGACGACACCCGAGCAGTGGGAGGTGGCCGCTGTGGCCCACATCCTGGAAGAGAGGGGACCAGGACACGCTGCAGACCCCCAAGGGTCATCCTGAGGTCTCTGGAGCCCAGAGGACAAGACGTGTGAGGACATGGCTGGTAAGAACACACGGTCATGTGAGAGAGTTATCGGCAGCCCCTTCTCTCTCAGCTGGAGCATCGGGACAGGCACAGAGGGCCTGGCCAAGTACAGCTCTTCGGATGGAGTGTTCCGGAGCAAAGACCTGGAGGCCTGGCGCCCGTGGTGGGTGGGATCAGGTCACAAGGTGTGGCCTCAGCGTGGGGGCGGGAGGTAGGGGTAGGGGCCAGAAATGAGCCAGCGTGCCACGTCTTCACGTTCTGTGGGGAAGCCTGGGCATCCCCAGGAGACTTGGAGCAGAAAAGCGTGTGGTTGGACCCTATGGACACGTGGCCTGTTCCCTGTTGTCCATGACGGCGCATCCCATCCCTGATGTTTCTCTCTCTCTCCCTCTGCCTCCCTCTCTGAAATCAATAAAAAGACATGAAAAGAAATGGCATCCTTCTGTTTGAAGTACTCCTGGCCACTGGACCATGAGCCGTGTACCCAGGTTTCGAGGCCCGAGGAGGTTTCTCCCAGGGCCATAAGCGCGTGGAGCGCTAAGAAAGGAGACCGTCCCTTCACACCTGTGACGGCGTCGTCATCTCGGTTATGGAGACGACGCCTTTCACGACCCACACCCGGCTCCTAAGAGCTCCACGACTAGAACTTTCTGTGATAGTGGCTGTTTGAACCGTGAACGTCATCTTAGTGATATTGCTTCTCCGAGAAATACATCCTGATGGCCCGTGAAGGAATCTTGCGCACTGGGGAGGAGGTGGATTCAGGCAGGACCACAACTGGCCGTGTTCCCCATCATTCAGCTAAAGGGAGAGGGGTGGAGAGGGCAGACCACCAGCTGTGGAGAGGAGCTGGGACCGTGGGAGCCAGGAATGGCGTCCTCGCCGACTTCCCACACGTGAGAGAGACGCCCCAGAGCAGCCCTGGATGTCATCTGTCTCCCCCGAGAGAAGGGCAGGAACCGGCGGGAGCTGCAGAGCATTTGCGTGTTTCAGACAAGCAGCCGCCGGCAGACGCTTCTTTCTCCTTCACCGGAGGGTTTGCGAATGTGTTTCTATTGAAACATTAGTTTAAACCACATGAAATTGCTCGCATTGGACTGTTTTGACCTTAAAAAAAACAACGGGAATTTGATTTTAGTTCAACCTAAAAATAACCAAGACAGAGTGTGCGATTCATAGTTATACAGCTGCCCAGGCCTCACCTCAGGCCTAGCCCCACCTACCCCCAAGGGTCCCGCTGTCCTGACTCCTGGCGCCGTTTTGAACTCCGGGTCAATGGAATCAGACAGTGTGGACCGTTGGGTGTGACCTTTTGCCCCACGTGTTTGTTTTTTTATCCTCACCCGGAGATTTGTTTTTATTGATTTTAGAGCAAGAGGAAGTGTGAGCGAGGGAGGGGAGAGAAACACCGATCCGTTGCCTCCCGTGCGCCCCTCCTGGGGATCGAACCTGCCACCTTTTGTTGAATGGGCAACGTTTAACCAACTGAGCTACCCAGCCAGGGCTGCCCCAGGCTTTGGAGATTCATCTGTGTGGTGTGTGGTGGTGTTTTGCCGATTCCATTGCCGTGAGGGTCTCGGTGCATCCCTGTACCTCTGCTCATCGCTCATTTACTGCTGTGGGCACCGGGGCTGTTTATTGGTGTTGGCTGCTAAGGGTAATGCTGCTCTCGTTGGTGAACGATGGGTAGTGCTGGTGCACACTAAGGAGGGGAAGTGCTGGGCTTTCACCTGAGCTTTAGGAGGATCAGCCTCTCTCCATACAGCCCCATCCTGGGAGGGAGAACAGGCCTGCAGCCGCTTTTGTCTCAGTCTGAAGAGCAGCGGCTCTGGGTGAGGCAACAAGGACGCCCAGAGCTGAGCCCCGCTTGGCAGGAGGGCCCCCCACTCCCAGGAGGGCTGTCCCTCGGGCTTTGGGGTGCAACCTACCTGCTGGTTGTGAGACGGGCTTTGTAATCTTGGTTTACGGGAGCATCTGGACCTGAGTTGTGTATTCACCCGGAGGCCGTGAGGATGAAATGATGCCGTGTGAGATGGTGCCCAGCACATGCTGCCACGTGGTCCACGCTGAAGCCCGTCTCTGCTCCCCCCACCCCCGCCCCTTCCCCTCCCAGGAGGAGGCGGAGGCACAGGTCACTTAAAAGTTTCCTCGTGTCACAGTGTATTGATGAGGGTGCAGCCCTCGGTGCTGGAGGGGAGCTGAGCTTTGAGTGGGACGTAGGGAGAATTACCCAGGACCCCACTGGGGAGAGAAGCGGCCAGTGTGTGTACTTGTGCAGGTACCTCTTAGTTGGCCTGTATCTCCACCCTGGGGGGAAGGCGGGAGGGAAGGATACAGCTGAGCTCCCTGCCTGTGGCTTGGTGCCAGGGGCTGGGCACCCTCAGATGGGTTTAATCTCTGCCACCCCCAGAGGGGACCCTGCTGTCCTAACTTACAGGTGAGGAGTTAGTGCCCCTCACACAGAGCGTGCCTGCCAATCAGAAGAGAGAGCAGGGAAGAGCTCTTCAGTAGACAAAGGGGCGGCAGACACGAGCAGGGAACTAACGGGTGCTGATAGCGAGGACGTCGCCGAACGCTGTGATCCCATAGAATCATGCCAGGAGTGCCTCTGAACACAAAACTCCGCCGAGTGTAGATCCGCACACGCCTTTATGTGCCACAACGAGGAGAATGTGCAGCCATTAAACTTAATTACGTGGATGAGCCGTGAGGATAGCCATAGTCTGTTAAGTGATAAGAAGCCAGTTACGGAAGTGTGTGTGCGGAATGCAAGCTTAATGTGGCAATGTGTTACCTGCTTCCGCGTCTGTAAGAAAATGTCTACGAAGATACACAAAAAGTCTTAATGATGCTTATTTCAAGCCGTGGAATTTTATAATATTTGCTTTCTTTATACTACTTATGGTCTCAACTACTTTACAGTAAAATGTATTACTTTCATTCATAATCAGAAAAATCAGTATCGATGGTTTCCTGTTTGGAGGAAAAAAAGAAATATCCTCAGAGCGGCACTGATGCTTTCGTGATTGCTTTGGGAATGTCGGAAGTGAGTGTGTCAGAAACCAGCCTTTCTATGTTTGATATCAGCTAACTATTTAAGGAAAAACCAGGGACTGTGAGATTGTGGGGAGACAGATGTAGTCGGAGCATGTAGTCGAATTGCAAGTTGACATTCCCCCTTGAAGAGCAAAACATTGCACGCCATTATTCCTGCCCTTTGATGGAAAATGTTTAGAAGAAAAGTTTTACAAAAGGCACGAGGGTTACAGATGCAGAAACTTCCCATGTAAAGATGCTCATTGCTGTGCTTTGGACAAAGCAAAGTTAATATTTTTGTCAAATAAAAATAAATGAAAACTCCTGTGGTCCCCCTTTGAAGAATAATTTGGTGACTCTGCCACAGAGGATATTATAAGCTGCTGAGATGATCGTTCTGAAAACCATGGAGAAACTGAGATTTCATGACTTAAGAGGAAAGGAAAAGAGCACCATACAAAAACATGTCTCAGAATCACAGCTATCAAAAACGGGTCTGATTTGGGCACACAGGAGGAAGGTTTACACACAAGTGCATGTAATGGGAATCAATTGTCATCCCTCACTTAAAAAAACTCAAGATGATAAAAGAGTTGTGAAAATTAAAATACAAAAAGTGCAGTGCTCCCTGAACTTCTGTACCTCTTTCTGCCAATTCTATTCTGTTCATTTTTAAAAGTTAAACTTTCAAACACACGGCTTCTATAATGATAAAAGCATAATATGCTAATTAGACTGGACATCCTTCTGGACAACCTTCTAGACAAAAGCTGGGGCTTCGAGGGAAGTCTGGGTCCCTGGTGCCTATTGGTGGCCAGAGGGAAGTAGGTGCCAGCAGCCAGGGGAAGGAAGGCCCATTCTAGCATGAATTTTGTGCGTCGGGCCTCTAGTCTACATTAATGAAAGAGAAAGATGCAAATTGGTTATATCTTCGCAACACCCACCAGCCAATCAGGAGTGTGTAAGCAAATTAACCTAACAAAGATGGTGGCTTAATTTGTATATACAGGCTCCGAGTGGCCAGGGACAGGACACTTGTGTTGTTGCCATGGTGACCACACAGGCGTTCCACACCGCCCCAGCCGCTCTGGGCCTCTGGGCAGCATGGGAAGGTGGAAAGGCAGCTCTGGGCGGGAGCAAAGGCGGTGCCAGCAGCCAGGGGCAGGATGGCCACTCTTGTGCGAATCTTTGTGCATCCGGCCTCTAGTGTCTATACAATAACAAAACTGAGGATCTATCTTATCCACAGTTTAACATTTTCCTTCTTAGTTTTTCTCTCTCTGTAAATCTACTTGCTTATTTTATCCCATGGGAAGGAATAAAACCGTTTGCATCTTTCCACTTCATGTATTGGCAATTTGTATTTTTTTAAATGAAATATCTGTTATTCTCCTTCATTCATGCTTTTATTAGATCTTTAAATTTATGCTATTGTGCAAGAGGGCTTTATGCATTAAATATATTAATCTTTTATATTTGGCAAGTATTTTCTCCATGTCTGTGGTTCACTTTTATATTTCTTTTTTCTTTTTTTTAGTATATTTTATTGATTTTTTTTTTTTTACAGAGAGGAAGGGAGAGGGAAAGATAGTTAGAAACATCAATGAGAGAGAAACATCAATCAGCCGCCTCCTGCACACCTCCTACTGGGGATGTGCCCACAACCCAGATCCATGCATTTGACTAGAATCGAACCTGGGACCTTTCAGTCTGAGCCAAACTGGTTAGGGCTCACTTTTATATTTCTTTGCAATTTCTATTATTGTGCACATTTAAAATTCTATGTGTTAAATCTATCTTTTCCTTTATGGGTTAAGAGTTTCTGTCTAACTTAGAAAGTCCCGTCTCATCCAAAATAGAAATACTGTTTTCTGTGTTATTCAGTATTTTATATCATTGTTCTTTGACTTTAATTCCTTATAAGAATTTTTAATTTATAGAGAGAGGTAGTGGATTTACTCTTTTTCTCCCATTTGTCAATGACCGAAAGAGACATTATTTTCTCAGTAGTATCATGATCCAGATACAAACTTTCCCATGTCCGTGGGATTGCAAGTGGATTCTGCTCTGATCATGTTTGCCTGGTGCCGGCTCAGGGTGACATTCTAGTTACGGCAGGTTGAGAGCATGTTCGGATCACAGAGGGAATGGCCGCTTCTCCCTGGGAAGGAGCAGTGGTCACACGGCTGGCTGCAGGGCCAGGGCTCCTGGGTTCGAGACCCTGTGCGGCTGTTACCAGTTCTGTGGGTGGGTGGGTGCTTGGTCTCTGCTGAGATGAGAGGCTGTGGGATTCCTGTGTTTAGTTTTTATGACATTCCTCTGGCCACACACAGTCCACTTTTTGTAAATTTGCGTGGTTTGAACATAATGCGTGGTGGGTACAAAGCTCTCACTATTAAAGCAAGTCAGCTGTGCTATTCAAACCTGCTGTATTCCCATGCTGCTTTTCCCTTTTCATTTGTGACTTTTAATATGTAGATAGGCTACCTGTGTCCCAACAAGGGCATTAAAGCATTTTTTTTTTTTTGGAAAGAACATGTTTTGTCTTATTGCTGCCAACTTTTTCTGTGTCCTTTGTGTGGTGCTTCATTTTAATATTTTTTCCTTTTGGTTTAATTGAATAGTTCAAATTTTTTCTTGCTGCCCTCCTTTATTAATAAAAAATTCTTATGTCTACATTTTAAGTTGGTATTCTTAAATGTTGCCTTCTTCTGATGAGCCTTTTAATTGTTATTAAGGTTTCATCTCTGTGTTAATATTGCTGATCTGGAAATTACTTTATCTAATGCTAATACATAGCTACATCACCTTTCTTGAATTAATGTCTGCACGAAATATATTTTTCCATCTTACTTTCAGCCTACCTGCATTTTTACGTTTCATGTGCGTCTCTTATAAAACAGCGTTTAGTTTTACCTTTTGGTATCATCCAGTCTGGCCAGCCTCTGCATTTACGTGGAGTGGCTGTATGTATTTACATTCAGTGCAGTTATTGATATGGTCGAGTCTAAGGCTGGAAACTATAAAGGAAAACCTCATCCAAAGGGGAGTTCTCATGGGAAGATATGTATACATGTAACACATTAATTAAAAAAAAAGATAAAGAAAAGCTGGTATTTGGGGGTAAAAGAGACTGTATTAGCATGAAAACAAAGTATCATTTATAATCCCGGATTAAATTCTGCATGAGAAAATAAATAAAATAAAATAAAACCAAAAAAAACAAAAACAAAGGTGCGTTCTCACCAGGTACCGCCCCTGGAAGCTCACATCGACAGTGGGGCAGGAGGAAGCTGACGTCCTAGCCCCAGCAGAGGAAGGAAGGCTTTCTCCCTGCCCAGCAATAGCCCAGCCAATGAGAAACCGCCACGCTCAGCCCATGAGAGGCCATTGCAAGGCGGCACTCACGCTGAGTTTTGTTCCTAACTGCTCCTCCCAGCTTCCTCCTTTTCCTCTGAAGAATAACACTTCCCTCCTCGCTTCTCCACACGTAGCCTGCAACAGTTTGCATGTCCTGAATTGCCGTTCCTCTGCTCTTCCCCAGCAAAGGCATTCTTGCCGGAAAAATGACTGTTTTATTTTTAAGGCTGACAAGTCTGCCACTTTGTTGTTTTCTGTTTGTTCCGCCTGTCACTGGTAGAACCTGTGATTCCTTTAAAAAAAAAACACACAAAAAACATCTTTTAGTTGATTTAGAGAGAGAGGAAGGGAAGGGGAGAGAAACATCCATGAGAGAGAATCATCAGTTGGCTGCCTCCTGCACGCCCTCTAGTGGGGAATCAAGGCTGGAATCCGGCGTGTGTTCTGGCGCGGAATCGGATCATGACCTCCTGGTTCATAGGCCAACATTCAACCACGGAGCCACGCTGGCCGGGCCGGTGGTTCCTTTCGGGGTACTGAGGCATAGACCCCCTTCCCAGGCAGAAGTAGGAATTTATTTATTTTTTAATCCTCACCTGGGGATATCTTTCCCTTGATTTTTAGGGAGAGTGGGAGAGAAAGGGAGAGACAGAGAGAAACACGATGTGAGAGAAACACATCAATCACTTGCCTCCTGCAGGAGCCCGGGAGGAGCCTGCAACTGAGGTACGTGCCCTTGACTGGATCGAACTCGGGACCCTTTGATCCCCAGGCCAGTGCGCTATGCACTGAGCAGCAGGCACCATTAGTGAGAATTTTAAAAAATATATATATTTTATTGATTTTTTTACAGAGAGGAAAGGAGAGGGATAGAGAGTTAGAAACATCCATGAGAGAGAGAGACATCACTCAGCCGCCTCCTGCACGCCCCCTACTGGGGATGTGCCCGCAACCAGGATACATGCTCTTAACCGTAATAGAACCCAGAACCTTTCAGTCCTCAGGCAGACGCTCTATCCACTGAGCCAAACCGGTTTCAGCCATTAGTGGGAATTTTAATTATTGCCGTTTGTTTCTTAGAGTTGAAAGTTTGTCTGTCTTCTTGAAAGGCTGCCTACCTTTTACTTAAACCACGTTATGTCCCTGCTTCCGGCTTGCCGCCGCTGACCTGCCTTGAAAGGGAGAGAGGAAGGTGGTCCCCGTGTAAGCGTGGTGGTAGGTAAAATGGGAGTCACAGGCTCCTGTCTTAGGCGCAAGCTCTGCACGCCCAGAGGCTGTTTTGGGTGCTGGCTGGCTCGGAGGGAGGGGCGTGTTCGCAGCTGATTCTGGGTGGGCGAGGGTTACAGTTGTTACCGAGCCTGTGTCCCCGGGGGACCAGGGGAGGAAGTCGTTGGCTGCTGAAGTAGTTGGAGGGGGAACGAGCAGAGCCTCCAGAGAGCAGGCACTGGCTGTGCACTGAGCCCCGGGGAAGGGGGAGGCGTGCTGCCTGGACCAGGCCTGGGCCTCAGGACTCTGACCTCCGGTGCAGGGTTTTTATCAGCAACTCGGATAAAGACCTAGAAAGCAGGCTTATCAGATTTGCCAACGACACAGAACCAGGATGGAAGGCTAATATGCAGGATAATGGAATCAAGGTTCATAAAAATCTTGGCAGGAATGATGGGGCTGAACCTACGAGGGAGCCTAACAGGATTACCTGTGGGGTCCTGCTGGGCCGGCAGCCGCCGCCGGCACCGGCTCGGGGGCCGGGGAGGCCCAGCCTGAGGGCGGTTGTGCAGAGCGAAGCCTGGGGTTCCCAGGTGGTGGCTGTGAACGGGACGTGTGGGTGATTCACGGCAGCAGGAGCTGCAGATTGCGTGCTCCCCCCAGCCCCCACCACCTGCTCCCCCACCCTGACGGATCTCGCTCTGGCTTTCGGGCCCAGCCGGCTCTGACTTTTCCCAGGGAGCCCCTCCCAGTCTGCAGCCTCCCCACTGGACGGTGCTCCCCAGATGCGGCCATCGTCTGATCACCCATCTTCTGCTCCGGACTCGGGGCTCCTGCCAGGCTGGCTGACCATCGGCCGGTCAGACCTTGGCCCCGAGCAGCGACACGGCGCCAGGCACAGAGCCCGTGCCCAGGGGCACCTGGCTGGTAGCCTCTCTGTTCTCGGACCCAGGGCCAGGGCTCTGGGTCCCACGCCTTTGGATCTTCACGCCCCTCGCCCTCAGGCAGAGACAGGTGTGCAGACCTCTCCTGAGGGGAGCAGGGGATGGAAGTGTGGATGCTGCGCCAGACCCTGCCCAGGCTCAGACCGTCCTGGGGGTCCGGAGGAGTATGGGGTGGCGGGGTTGGGGGGTGGAGGGGGTGACCATGCTCCATGAACGGAGATTGAAAATCACAGGCGCCCTCTAACCACGTGCAGGCTGCTGGCTTGGGGGGATGTTCCACCTGGAAGGGGAGGAGCTGAAAGCGAGCGATAGCCCTGGGCGGTGTGCTCAGTGGTTTGAGTGCCGGCCTGTAACTCAGGTCAGGGGTTCGATTCCCAGTCAAGGGCACGGACCTGGGCTGCAGGCTCGAGGATCAGTGCGCATCTGGGAGGCAACCAGTCAATCTCTCTCTCCCCTCCCTCCCTCTCTCCCTGTCTGCCCCTCCTCCCTCCCTCTCTCCCAGTCTCACTAAAACTCTGTAGAAAAAACATCCTTGAGTGAAGGTTAACAAACAAAAAACGTACGATGATAACGAGCACATCTCCCGGGAGGGCACGTGTGCCACAGCCCTCCCGCCTCCCTGTGGGGGGTGGCGACCTCACCGAGCAGACGAGGCCCCCGGGACCTGTCAGTCAGGCGGCCAGAAGAGCTGGTCACGGGTCTGGGCCCCGCTGAGGCCCGGGATGCTGTGAGTGCCCTGGGCTCTGCAGCACCTGCTCCTCGGAACCAGTGCTGTGGACTCTGCCCGTCGAGTAGAGATCCCTGTCCCCTGCCCCCTACCCCCTCTGTGTGTGGGCTGGCACCTCAGCCCCCCACTTTTTTTTAAACAGAGCAATATTTTAGCCAAAACCGGTTTGGCTCAGTGGATAGAGCATCAGCCTGCGGACTGAAGGGTCCCGGGTTCGATTCTGGTCAAGGGCATGTATCTTGGTTGCAGGCACACCTCCAGTTGGGGGCATGCAGGAGGCGACTGATCGATGTCTCTCTCTCTCATCAATGTTTCTGACTCTCTAATCCTCTCCCTTCCTCTCTGTGAAAAACCAATAAAATATATATTTAAACAGAGCAATATTTTAGTCATTTTTCTTTCCACCTGGAACTCTGGGAATTCACAGTTAGCGTCCTTTCCCATGAGTGTCTTACAGACACGGGAGAAAGTTCCCGCCTTGTGCCCCGATGCACCTTGGGAGCCGGCTGCATCCAGCTTCTCGCAGATCCTCTTGCCACCCTCACACTCGGAGGAGCGAGGAGGCCTCCAGGACGGCGGTCGGCATGCGGCTCTGGAAGCTTCTGCGTGTTCTTGGGCTTTTTCGGGTTGGCTGAGACAGGCCTTCCTCTGCCCAGTGGAGACCACGTGCTTCCCATGACCACCCTCTGCAGCGCGAGTACCAGCCGGACGGCATTTTCTGTCAAGACTTGAGGAACCAGAATGAAGATGGGACTAGCTTTCCGGCCGCCACCAACTCAGTTTCCGTGGCCGCTGTGATGTCAGCCCCGCCGCTGGGCCGTGAGGTCCGGGCTCATCTCCCATCCCCGCAGAGCCGGGGAGATGCTGGACTGGAACTCGCTGGCCTCTCGCCATCTGCTTCTCCATCCTGACGCCGGCACGGAGCACGGCTCCCCCCGGGTGGGCGCCGCCGGAGCAGAGCGCCCAGTCGCCACGGCTTTCCCTCCCCAGTGTCCATCCGGCTGGCTCAGGTGGGGAGAGTCAGGGACGGCACACGGACGGAACGTGGGTGTGGGTGCCACGCAGGCGCTGGTCTCCCATGGCCGCTGGGACCAGGAGTCGGACAGCCTGGGTTCAAGTCCCTGCTGCCACCTCCTGGCTGGCGACCCGGGTCCACTCACTCCCTGTCTCAGAGCTCAGCCGGTCTGCAAAGCACTGGGCTCAACCCCCGATGACAGGTGTTCCCTCTGCTTCCGGCTCTCAGCTCCGGCTGAGCTTGTCTGGCTGAGGACCTCCCCGAACCAGTTAGATGAATTTTCACGCGACTGCAGCTGTTTGTGGAGGTTCTCCTAACCGTCAGGTGTCGGAGCAGAGGGACGGGCGAGCGTCACACCCTCAGGCTCCTGGCCATGTGCTGTGCCCTTTGCTATCCCGGTGTCTGGGGTGTGTGTGTGTGACCCCTCAAGGTATAATTCACTTCCCACAATTCTCTTCTGCAGCCAGAAATTCGGTGACGATCCTTTATCAGAGGGGACATAGGCACACGTGTGTTTTCTCTGAAAGGAGAGAGGGCCGTTCATTCCTCCATCAGTCCTTTCGAGCACCTGCTCGGCGTCGGGCAGAAGGAGACCCATTCACTCGCTTGGGAATCCCTGGTTCTTAGGGTCTTTGCATGTTGCACTCACAGCTGCTCTCGTGCCCAGCATCGGTCCACGCTGGCAGGTGGCGCGGGAAGATGCCACCAACTCTGTCATTCTGTCTGTCTGTCTGTCCCCAGGTGGTCGGGGCTGAGAGCCACCAGCTGGGGTGGCATCACCCTCCTCTTCCCGAGGGTGGGTTGATGATCCTTGAGGGTGAGGGTGGGTGGGCTGGTCCTTCTCTAGGATGGGGGTGGGCTGGTCTTCCCAGGGGGTGGGAGGTGGCTGATGCTCCCTGAGGGTGTGGGGGGTGGGCTGGTTCTTCTTGAGGGTGAGGAGGACTGGGCCTTCCCGGAACTAAGACCGGAGCCGAGCGCTCAGCCCTCACCCGTCTTTCTTTGCCATTTCAGCTTTACGGAGTTTCTGGACCCGTTCCAGAGAGTCATCCAGCCCGAGGAGATCTGGCTGTACAAAAACCCCCTGGTGCAGTCGGACAACATCCCCACCCGCCTCATGTTTGTAAGTACCAGGTCTCCCCAGTGCAAACCCAGTGAGTGTCCCCTTCGGCTTTTCTAGCCCCCGGCAGACGGGGGCCCCCCGGAGAGAAAGACTGTGAGCCGTCCATCAGGTTCAGGTTCAAACCAAATCGTGGCGGGCGCCGCTGGCTCACGGGAGAAGGAGTGATGGTGGGCGCTGGGAGGAGGGGCCTGCCGGCCGAGCCGTGCTGGGCTGTCCCCAGTATTCACTGTGAAGCCGGCTGCAAATTGCAGCTCACTGGCTGCAGAGAAGCTGAGGTCTTCGCCACGGGTTTCAGTGGTTTCAGCTGGTCAGCTGCCCACCAGTGATGAGGTCCCCCGTGTGACACCAGCCCTGGGTAGTGCCCGGGTCTCGGCTTCTGGAATGAGGGCGCCAGCACCCACGTGGCAGGGATATGCTGGGGTGGCAGCCGCACCCTCTGAGGCCCCTCCTCGCAGGCCCTTGGTGACACATGGGCAGACGGTCTCAGTGAGCCCCACCCACACCCCATGGAGGAGGGTCTTTGTTTCCACGGTTGCAGATGCAGAGCTGCATTCCCAGGAGTAAGTGGCAGAGCCGGAGCCCTGATGATCAGCCAGCCCGGAGCCCCTCTTCTGCGAGGCTGCCCTTGGGCTAGGACCGGGCTCAGGGCTCCTGGCTGGTGCCGGGCCTTGCTGCGGGAGGAGGGGAGCCTTCCTGCCTTTGGGGACAGCGGCCCTGGTCCCAAAGCTCTCCCAGAGCACACGAGAAACACGGCTGCGTTTGGAAAGAGACCCCCTGATTTTATGGAGGAACTCCTGTCATTTGTGATGACCAGGAAGGTCTTTGTGTCTGCAAACTCCTTCTGGCCAGAGCACTAGTGAACATTCAAGTCTTATTTTCATCACTTTTTAAAAAAATATTTTATTGATTTTTCACAGAGAGGAAATGAGAGAGATAGAGAGTTAGAAACATCAATGAGAGAGAGACATCGATCAGCCGCAAGGTCCATGCCCTTGACCGGAATCGAACCTGGGACCTTTCAGTCTGCAGGCCGACGCTCTGTTCACTGAGCCAAACTGGTTTTGGCTTTCATCACGTTTTAATCGTTGCTTTTCTGCTGGAAAACAAACTGGATTTCCATCCATCTCAGAGGCATTAAAAACTAGGGTGGTTCTAAGGAGATCACTACTAACACTCGAGTAGTAAATGAGACTTCTTCCATTTGGGCTCTATGTCAAGTCTGTGAACCCTAGAACAAAGGCACAGGGGCGTGTCTGACGAGTTTACAGCTTCTCTTATCACATACCCCCCCATTCTTCACGTTTCACATGCTGTGAGACAGTGTAGAGGTGAGTGTTTGTGGGGGGTAATGGGAGAAATCCGTGGCTGTGTCCCGGGCTTCGGTGAGCAATGGATTGCTTCAAAGTCTAGATACAAATGCTGCAGGTTTCTGGGTGCAGAGCAGGAGAGCAGAGGGGGAAGCCGTGCTGAGATGCCCCATGGGCGTTGAACCATGGGCCTGGGCGGCTGGTCTTCCGGGTGTGCCCTTGCCTCCCCTGCTCAGGTTCTGAGCATCTTTGGGAGAGTCTTCCCGACGGCCGTTCTGTCCTGGGTCTTCTGTCTGTCTGAGGTGGGGTGTATCATGGAGATGGTCCTGGGAGATTTTCTTCAGTTGTGTAAGGAGTGACTGGGGGTCATGGCAGAGCTGTTAGCTGTCACTGAGCTGCGTCTCCGTTGGGAGTGGAGGCCTGTTCTGCAGCGCCTAACATGGCGAGGGGAGCAAGGAGCCAAGGTCGTCTTGACCTTGACTTTGACTTGGATTGAAGTGAGTGCTCCCTCAGGCGTGTCTGTTTTTTTGTTTTTTTTTATCTATTTATTTATTCTACGTGGGACGGTTGACTTGAGTCTGCAGGGAGCAGCTGCTGCAGACTTCTCCAAGTCCACATTTCTTTGCTTCCAGTTCTTTTTTTAAAAAATATATATATATTTTATTGAATTTTTACAGAGAAGAAGGGAGAGGGATAAAGAGTCAGAAACATCGATGAGAGACATCGATCAGCTGCCTCCTGCATGCCTCCTACTGGGGATGTGCCCGCCACCAAGGTACATGCCCTTGATCGGAATCAAACCCGGAACCCGGGACCCTTCAGTTCGCAGGCTGACGCTCTATCCACTGAGCCACACCGGTTTTGGCTGCTTCCAGTTCTTATGTCCAGAGACAGGGAACCACAGACAGGCCTTTGCAGGAGGGTGGTCACTGCTGTTTAAACACGGAGGGGGACTGAGCGGGCTGTCACCACCATCGGCGCTGTGGAGACGAGCCCAGCCTCTCCTGGGTGCCTCCTTGAAGGAACCTGCAGACTCGGGTGTGAGAGCTTGGGGCCTGGTGGAACCAGGTGTCCCAGACATCCAGACAGACAACCCAGGAGTGAGAGTCCTCCTGTTGCCTCCCCAGTGGCCCCGGGGCAAGCTCTGCTGCTCCGCGTCCCTCTGAGCCTCTTCCCGCGGCTGCCTCAGACCCAGGCACCTTCTCCCGAATGCCCATGGGGGCAACCCTGCTTGTTGGAGGCGTGAACAGCCAGGCCTTCAGGGCCACAGCTGATCAGAGGGCTCATGAGGTTCCTTGCTCCCACGTGTGGTCAGAAAGGAACCGTGAGCAGAGACCGGTGTGGCTCAGTGGATAAAGCGTCGGCCTGTGGACTGAAAGGTCCCAGGTTCGATTCCAGTCAAGGTCATGTACCTTGGTGGCGGGCACATCCCCAGTGGGGGGTGTGCAGGAGGCGGCTGATCGATATCTCTCTCTCATCGATGTTTCTGACTTTCTATCCCTCTCCCTTCCTCTCTGTAAAAAGTCAATAAAATATATTTTAAAAAAATAGAAAAAAATATATTAAAAAAAAAAAGAAGGGAACAGTGAGCAGAGAGGGGTTCTCAGGTCTCCTGGACGGTCTCTGAAGGCAGTTCCCAAGCCCCCTCCCTCCCTCCCGATGTTCTGAGCTCTGTTGGAGGAGGCAGCAGAGCCTGTTCGTACGGATAGATTCTGTCCTGACAAATGTACCCTCTGGCCACACTTTGTCCTGTTCGGAAGCCCCTCTTCCTCATTGTAGACGGGGTGTGGGAGGCCGACCACCTGCCCTCAGAGCCTGCTCGCTCCACCCGCAGGCTCCTCATCCTTATCTCGGAGTCTCAAGGGGCCAAGGGAGGCCCGGCCGTGGTGAGGAGAAGTGACTCCGTGCCTGTGGCACCCGTGGCACCTGCGCAGAGCTCCTGCCACACAGCGGGTTCTGCAGGGTGTTGCTTGCACCCGAATCCCACCTCCTGGTTCATTCTGGTGCTCCCTGTGTATCTGTGTGCTGTGGGTCCGGGCGGGGATAGGGCACGAGGAAAGGAAGAGAAAGCTTTCCTGCTCACAGACTGGTCTCACTGTGCAGAGATGAGTATTCAGCAGGACGCCGAGGGGAATGAATGATGGGTGCTGAGCAGGCCCTATGGGGTCTCGTGTGGCCGGAGGGCTGCGGGGGGAGTGGACTCCCCCACCTGCTGCAGGGAAGGACGTGAGGGGCTTCCTGGCAAAGATGTGTCATCATAATTACAGCCGAGTCCTTTCTGTTTGAAAAGCCACCACTTGAAACACGGCTCCGGCAATTACACATCAATTACAACGTGTGCAATCAGCCCTCAGTTCCAGCGTCTGGAGTCTACAGTGTAGATGCAAAGCCTCCTCCTCCTCGGGTGGGGTCTGGAGTTCAGTCAGATCATCCACCAGGAAGCCCGAGGCAGCCATTGGCCCTTGATGACCCATCGGCCTCCGATGGCCCAGCGCTGTCCTCACGGGGACTGTCTGTTCTCTCTTCCAGGCCATTTCTTTCCTCACGCCCCTGGCTGTGATCTGCGTGGTGAAAATTATCCGGCGGACGGACAAGACTGAAATCAAGGAAGCCTTCCTAGGTAGGGTGTCCGCGGTTCTGGTTTTGGGGGTGGAGCGGGACTGCAGTAGTTGACTGGGTTTCAGAAAGACCTCGGTCGCTCCCAGCTAACTTTTCTCTGGGTCAAATCAAGCTCAGGGGAAGCAAGATGAGCGAGGCCTTGTAAGCCGGGAAGGTACAAGGTACGGGCCACCTCCCTGGCAGCCCGCGGCCGCTGTCCGTTGTGCTGAACACTAGCATCCGCCTCCCTCAGAGAACTGTGGTACTGGGGCTCCACGCAGGGCAGCTCTTGGTGGTGCAAGAAAGTGAGCCTGACACTTGGTCACCGCAGCCCATCCATCTCACGTTTGTGGCGAAGAAGCCCATATAACAGGAGCTCAGAAATGGACCGTGTCCACACTCCCAGAGACCCCGGCTCCACCATTTCTCGGGCCCGGTCGTGGAAGTCGTGATCTCCGTTCAGCCAGCCTGTGGATGCCTCCCCCGCTTCCTCCCGCAGGACGGCCAGGCGAGGCCCCTGGCTGCTCATCCGTGGCTTCGGGTTTGGTGCTCACATGGCCCAGTTTCCGAGGCCGGTGGCCCAGAGGTCAGCTTTTCCGGCCAGGGCACCGGAGCCCCTCCCGCCCGTGGCCCCTCCCGCCCGTGGCCCCGCCCGTGGTTGGGTTAGGGTGGATATCACTATGGTCCTGGGATGTCCTGTTGGAGGCCTTCTCAATTGACCTGGAAATCCCTTCCCCTCATTTAAAAAAATTGTCTTTATTCTTGAAAGTATTGCAGATATTTCCCTTCCACTCTCCTCCTCCCCCCCATTGACTCCTCTCCTTTCCCAGGTCTCCCCTCCCCTCCCAGGCTTTCACCAGCCAGGGCACAGGCCTGGGTTGTGAGCTTGATCCCCAGCAGGGGGCCTGCAGGAGGCAGCCGATCCGAGATTCTCTCTCATTATGGATGTTTCTCCCTCTCGCTAACCCTCCGTCTCTGAAATCAATAACACACACTCACACACACACACACACACTTTAAAAAGCAAGGGCAGAGGCGCGGTGCAGCCTTTCCAATGTCTGGAGCTCAGGACTTTCCCAGCGAGAGGCTCGATGCCTAGGCCTCTTTCCTCGGGCATCTTCCGCAGCCTGGACGCCCTGCGCTCCCTTCTCTGCAGGCCCAGTGGCCACCTCTGTGCATCGCTGCTGGACCAGAGGATCGGGGCTTGGCCCACGCAGCTTCGAGTCTCAGGGGACACAGGCAGAGAATACTGTGGGGCCTCGGAGCCTCAGGGGCACGCGCTGGTAAGCAGGTTCCCTCTGTGCGGGCCTCTTGCCAGCCAGCTCACACCACGCAGCTTTGCATTTTGTCAGCGGACAGCCTGGCTTGGGTGCTGACCTCTCGAGCCCGCAGAGCTGTGGGCGCTGCAGACCAGCCCTCACACCAGACCCCCCAGCTGCCGTCAGTCAGGAAGCTCCTGGACCAGGTCACTCATTTCCTGCGCGCAGCCTTTCCTGCCCCTGAACTCCGCTGTCTTCTCTCTGGTGTCTGTGGGTGAGATGCCCTGGGGTGCTGTTCAGATGGAAATAATTCAGGTCGCTTCCAGAGTGAGGAGTCTGGCTGTGGTTCCGGCAGCCAGCAGCTCACCATTGCTTCCATGAGAGATGCGTCCGCCCTCGATATTGTTACCCCACATCCCCCCTTCTTTTTTTTTCCTTCCGGCTTTCGGGTCAGGAGTGAGGCTACGGGCTGTGGGTTTTTTCGAAATTGCACCCCATACCTGCCTCCTACACGTTAACAGAGAAGGTGGAGGTATCGGGCATCCTGGGTGGTATGTGACATGCACACGCTGTCCAGCTGGGCTATCTGGGTCTTGTAAAGACCCCGCTCTGTGCAGCGGCGGCGGCGGCGAGCCAGGGGTGCAGAGGCCGGAGGTGTGGGGTTCTGGATGGACGCCTCCCCTTAAAGTTCCCGGAGGCACTGGCAGCCCAGGTGGTGCTGCTTCTTCCCAGAGACCTTCTGTGCCAGAGGCCAGGCCAGCACCGGGTGGGAAGTCGGACCGGCTAGAGAACAGCAGTGCGTCCTCCGACCACGGGGTGCGGGAGACCCGGTCCTGTCCTGGTGTCCTCACGGCCTGGCCGTTGTCATGGCTCTGGGAGAAGCGGCAAGAAGACAAACCAGGGATCCCTTGCTCTGCCCAGGAGACCTTCCAGCAGCCCCCGAGCTGGCGAGAGCACAGGAGGCCAGCGTTAGGAAGGAGGGTCTGTGCATGCGGGGTGTAGTCAGAGGGTTTCCCTGAGTTTCCCACCCTCAGTTTCCATTTCTGCGCCCCCTCCCCCGACCCAGGCGTGGTGTCTCAGTGGTAGGACCATGCAGCTGAGCCACCTGTGGCTCCTCCCTCCTACTCATCTTACCCCTGGAAATACACAGTCCCCCACCTCACACTCGGTGATAAATCGTCCCCTGAAAAAGGTATTCATTGGAACTGGCTGCTCCCTTTCTCTCTGCTCCCCCGACTTGTTAAAAGCAGGCAGGCTCTCCGTATGCACACGTACCACAGCTGCTCACCCACTCATAGACCGATGGGCACTTGGGCTGCTCCCACGTCTTGGCTGTTGTAAATAACGCAGCCATGAGCACGGGGTGCACACATTCTTCCTGAGAAGCGTTTGGATTTCTTGGGATATGTTCCCAGAAGTGGGATCCCTGGGTCACACTGTTTCTTTTCCTTTTTCTCTTTACATTTTTTGGTTTTGTTAGTTTTCACCCGAAGATATTTTTCCATTGATTTTTTTTTTTAAGAGAGAATGGAAGGGAGAGGGAGAGACACAGAGAGAGACGCATCAATTGGTTGCCTCCTGCACGCACCCTGACCAGGGCTGGGGATCCAGCCTGCAACTGAGAGGTATGAGCCCTTGACTGGATTCAAACCCGGGACCCTTCAGTCCGAGGGCTGATGCTCTACTCACTGAGCCAAATGGGCCAGGGTTACTGTTTCATTTTTAATTGTTGGAGGGAAATCCACGTTGTTTCTCACACTGGCTGCACCAGTCTGCGTTCCCACCAATAGCGCACCAGGGTTCCCTTTTCTCCACATCGTTGCCAACACTTAATGTTGGTTGATTTGCTGATGATGCCGTCCTGACAGGTGTGAGGTGTCGGTTCCTCAGCTGTAAGTAAAAAGGAAGGAAATCTTACCCTTACGGCGGCATGCATGCACCTGGGGAGCATGATGCTAAACGAAACCAGCCAGAGAAAGAAACGTACCATAGGGTCTCACTCACGTGGGATCTAATGAACAAAATAAACGAGCAGACTCACAGATACCGAGAACAGCCTGACAGCTGTCAGAGGGGAGGGGATGGGGTGAGAAGGGTGACAGGATTGAGCAGAAAATAAACTGGCGGACAGAGAGGGCAGTGCAAGGACCACCAGAGAGAGGGGGGGAGGAGAAGAGGGTAAAGGGAGTAAGTGGTGATGGGAGAGACTAGACCGGGGTGGTAAACACACAAGACAGAGACAGATGTGCTGTAGGACTGTGCACCTGAACCTCAGTAATCTTATTAAGCGAGGTCACCCCCACCCAACACACACATCTTCACAAGGCAAGCGGCTTTCTCCATCTCCTCCCTGTGACGTGGTGCCCACTGGCCATTCCAAGCTCTCTCTGCTAGCAGGACAACACACTCGTCCCCAATGGCCATGAGTAGCTCTGGGCAGCTATTCCCAGCAACGTCTCTGCACCGCTGTTCCCACTCGAATCTCGGGTCCTGCCAAGTCTTTCGTGGGCCAGAGGGAAGGGCAGCTCCTGGCTTCGTCATTCGGCAAAGCAAGGGGGCAGGCAGCTGAGGGCTCTCCGCGTGCCCGGCCTCTGAGCTTCCTGTGCACGGACTCGCCACCTGTGAGGTCACAGCGAACACAGGGCGGCCTCCTGGCAGGGGCGGCTCCCTGACTCCGCCGCTCGCACCCCGGGGTGGCCTGTCCCTCACGCATCCAAGTCCTTCGGAGCCGGGAGAGTGTCTGCTGGGTGTTTTAAAGGAAGAATCTCGGGATTCCTGGTGCATGAGGCCACCTTCTCGGAACCCGCCGGTCACGGCACTCCTCACCTCGGACACAGCTGCCTGATGGAGAACAGAGGCAGCTGTGGGCAGCTGACGGGTGAGCAGGAGGTAGTTGCCACTATCAAACGGAAAAGTTCTGCACAGAGAACGGAAGCGACAATGGAACAGAGGCAGAGACCAACTGGGAGATGAGATTTGCCAACAGGAGCCCCAACAAAGGTTTAATATCCAAAATACAGAAAGAACTATAAAAACACCAAACAACCCAAGACAAGAATGGCCAGAGGGTGGGTGGGTGGGTGGGAAGAGACCAACCAAAGAACTTTATGCATCTATGTATAACCTAGGGGTGCAGACATGGGGTGCTGAGGACCTGGGATGGTGGGGTGGGAGGCGGGCAGGGGCGGGAGCAGGCTAGAAGAGATCAATGGGGAATAAAGGAAACATATGTAATACTTTCAAAATAAAGATTTACTAGTAAAAAAAACAAAAAAGGCCAGAGGACCTGAACAGACACCTCTCCCAAGAAGATATACAAATAGCCCTGTAGTCGGCAAACTGCGGCTCTTTAGCCCCTTGAGTGTGGCTCTTCCAGAAAACACCACGGCCTGGGTGAGTCTGTTTTGAAGAAGTGGCCTTAGAAGAAGTTTAAGTTTAAAAAATTTGGCTCTTGGCCGAAACCGGTTTGGCTCAGTGGATAGAGCGTCGGCCTGTGGACTGAAAGGTACCAGGTTCGATTCCGGTCAAGAGCATGTACCTTGGTTGCAGGCAGATCCCCAGTAAAGAGTGTGCAGGAGGCAGCTGATCTCTATTTCTCTCTCATCGATGTTTCTAAATCTCTATCCCTCTTCCTTTCTCTCTGTAAAAAAATCAATTATATATATATTGGCTCTCAAAAGAAATTTCAATCGTTGCACTGTGGATATTTAGCTCTGTGGACTAATGAGTTTGCCGACCCCTGAAATAGTCAATCGATACATGAAAAGATGTACATCAAAACTACAATGAGAACCCACCACACACCTGTTAGACGGGCTGTTATCAACAAGACGGGTAATAGCAAGACGGTGGAGAAGAGGGAACCCTCGCCGTCCACTGCTGGTGGGGAGGGAGACTACAGCCACTCTGCAAGCAACAGAGCTCCCGCAGAAAAGCTGTGACCACAACCTACCGCACGACCCAGCGGTCCTTGCCTGAAACCTACGTGACCCACTAACCAGTGCCACCCCAGCGAGTTTAATAAAATAAAAGGGTAACTGCCAGATGGGCGTGTCCTCGTTTGCAGGACTTTCTCGTGAGAATTGTGTCTGAGAAGGAAATGAGAAGTCCATGCCTTTAGCTATCAGCCTTACATCTGCCCGTGACAGATGGCTCCTCGGTGACCCTGAGCGTTCAGTCGAGGAGGAGGTCTATCTCTCGGCTCGGGACTCAGACTTTTATGAGTCCCTCTCCGACGTCCTGTCCTAATGACATTCTCCCAACCATCCCTGTGCTTACAACTGCTGGCTTGTCTTCCTGCGGCCGTGAAGGAAGTGGCGTTTGGTGGTGTGGAGGGTGATTCTGACTTCTGAGAGCAGCTGGTCACCTTTCTGTCTGTGGTTCTGTCCCACAGCTGTGTCCCTGGCTCTGGCTCTGAACGGTGTCTGCACAAACACGATTAAGCTGATTGTGGGCAGGTGAGTCCCCATGAGCAGTCCCTGCTGAGAGGTGCCAGGGCCCCAGCCAAAATGCTGGTTCTCAGGCCGGCCTTCTCGGAGGGGGTGGTTCCCTAGGGGAGACCTCTGATAGGTGGCTGGAGTTGATGATTGGCATCGTATTGGTGGTGACTGGGGCCCACCTCCTAGACTGGGGGTATACGTGAGCCGGTGTGTGAACGGGGCCCCCGTGCGTGCAGAAAAGGGGCCCCATGTTTGCAGCCGTGCCACAGTGGCATTACCGGGCTGACTTCATGAGAGGTGGTTGGCCATGGGCCGTCGCAGCCTGGGAGAAAACCCTCCCTGGAAGGAGGCAGCAAGGCAGGGTGGGGTGTGGGGGTGCAGGAATCCACAGGGTGGTGGGGGGAGTTCAGAGCTGGCTCTGTGTGACTGGAGGGTATATCCTTCCGAACCTGCGTTCTGCACCCGTAAAGTGAAGACGCCGGGGCCGCCGCCCCGTTTTCCTGGATCCTGGGACCCACCCAGCTGCCGCTCAGCACTGTCTGGTCCCAGGATGAGCTGAGCCGAGGCTGCAGCAGGAGGAGAACCCAGCACTCGCTCCTCCTGGAAGCGCCCTAGGGACACGGCTCCCTTCCCTGTGGAGGGCACGCTCCCATCGCACTGGGTGGTAGGGAATTCGCTCAGGGACCGGGACCTTCGGGGTCCTCTGTGGGGGAGGGTAGCTGAGCCCTGTGGTCTGAGGAGGGACAGGAGCCCCCTGAGGTTGGAACCCGACACAGCCTCAATGCAGGACCCTGGGCGGGTGGGGTGATGACGTCACCGGCGCTGAGTGAGGCTCCCCTCAGGCCCCCGGTGACAGAGGTGGGAACAGCTCAGGAGGCACCCGGCCTTCCCAGGGTCAGGACGCTCCAGGCGGCAGAGCAGGAGGCCCCTGGGGTTCCTCTGACCCGAGGCCTGAGCTCCACCCGACTGTCTGTCTGTCTGTCTGTCTGTCGTGTTTGGGACCCTGGGCAGAGCTGGGGTGTAGCCGGAAGGGTGGGGTGTGGTGGAGGAGTTGGGGTGTGGCCAGAGGGATTGGGGTGTGGTGAGGAGTTGGGGTGTGGCCAGAGGGGTTTGGGTTGGGGTGTGGTGAGGAGTTGGGGTGTGGTCGGAGAAGTTGGGGTGTGGCGGAGGGGCTGGGGATCAGCTCGGGCTGGTGTCGGCAGCGTTTACATGGAACGTGTCCATGGTGTCTTTTGTAGACCGCGCCCCGATTTCTTTCACCGCTGCTTTCCAGATGGGGTGATGAACGCGGAGATGCACTGCACGGGGGACCCCGAGCTGGTATCCGAGGGCCGCAAGAGCTTCCCCAGCATCCACTCCTCCTGTGAGTGCCCGGGGACCGGTTCCCCGCCGTTCCCATCGCCCTGTGGGGTCAGAGGGTTAAGGGGGGGGACAGTGAGGGCGTGCGTGTTGGGCTGGTTCCTCTCTCCTCGCTATCTGTGGGGGTGGGGGTGTCGGCTCACAAACGGGACCTTCAGCGGCAGGACAAGCGGACGAGGCCCCGTGCTCAGAAACGGAGCTGCTGCTGCTGCTCAGCCGCTGTAACACGTGACCCTTCACCCACGTCCATGTGACCTGGAACCAGGCCCTGCTCACTGGCCTCTGCCTCCTCGTAGCTCAGGGTTCCTCTGGTTTATTCCCTCAGGGACGGTGTGAGTGTATGTGTGTGTGTCTGTGTGTATATGTGTGTGTCTGTATGTGAGAGAGTGTGTGTCTGTGTGTGAGTGTATGTGTCTGTGTGTGTGTATGTACCACTATGTAGCACCATATGTATATATGTAATCTATTATAAATGTTCCAGCTGGGACCAGCCTTAAGGCCAAGACTAAATAGTGTGAATGGGGTGCAGGGAGGTTGGTGGAGAGAGTGGGGTACAGGGAGGTGTGGAGAGAGGGGTACAGGGAGGGGTGGTGGAGAGAGAGGGGTGCAGGGAGGTGGGGTGGAGAGAGGGGTACAGGGAGGTGTGGTGGAGAGAGGGGTGCAGGGAGGTTGGTGGAGAGTGGGACGTGGAAGGGTGGCACCTGCCCAGCATCAGCTCTGTGACGACCTCGCCGTGGTAAGTGGGTGAGGGTGGGGTGAGCGCCCACGTGCCTCAGCCTTCGGGGCGTCGTCTTGTTTGGTCCACTCGTCCGTGCCGGGTACTTGGTGTTGAGTGGACTGCGGTGTCCGTGTTGCTGCTTGTCGCTGACGCCGGGGTTCCGGCTGCCTGCGCGTTCGCTCCGTCACGTTCACTGCAGGGCCTCATGTTGGGCGCGGCGCCGGGCGCTGGGGATACAACGGTAAAGAAGATGCATCTGGCTCAGTGACCCATGAGCCCCTCTTTGCCTCCTTGGGAGAGTGGGGTGCAGGGAGGTGTGGAGAGAGTGGGGTACAGAGAGGCATGGGTTCCTCGTGGCCATTTCAGACCTTTGGCTTTTAGCTCAGACTTCCCATTTGGGCGCCAAGATCGTCCAAGATGTTGAAGGAGTATTCTAAAAATGAAAACTCAAGTCCCCGCAGGTCCTCTGTAATGGACATATTTTGGGATAAGAGTAGATTCATTGTTTGATAAATGGGTGAAAGAAAGGAGAGAAATCAGCCCATCCATCAATCGATCGATCAGTCGTGAGCCAAGTCTTTCACAAAACCCTCCCCTGGACCATGTCCAAGCCCCGAGTGGTGCCCGCCCTCTGCTGGCGCAGCCGTGGGCACAGACGGCCTCTCTGTGTTTCCCCTGAGCCATCGCCGGTGTGCGCGTCCCTTTCACACGAAGCTCAGAAACATCCCCGAGCGACGGCCATCGGGGTCCCAGCCGCCGTCCCCCTCCGGGCTCCTCCTCACGCCTCCCAGGGCCTGGGGCTGCCTCTCCCGGCCGCTGGCACCTGCGTGGGAAACGCAGTCACGTTAGTGGTAGCTGGACTGGCTTTGCTAGGAGAAGAAGTCGGCCAGAGGACACGACACTGCTCTCTCCCCAGCCACGTCGGGGTGTGGGTGGCAGGGCTGGGCCACCTTGGGGACAAAGGAAGACCAGCAGCACCCACTGCCCTGGACCTGCACTAGCTGAGGGAGGGACATCCCAGGTCCCAGCAGCCAGAGGTCCCAGGGACACTCAGCATCAGCGGCACCAACACCTTGCAGCTCCCACCGCTCCCCAGTGCGTTCTTGCCTGTGGACCCTGAGGCGGAGGTGGGGGGCCCGGGGCCCCAGGGTGGAGGGTCCCTGGAATGTCACGCCATTTCCTCACTCTGCCCCAGGGGAAGGGGGTTGAGTCAGTGCAGCTCGAAGGCCGCTGGACGAAGGTTGGGCTGTCCTTGAGTTTGTGTGTAAGTCCTGCCAGGAGTGAAACTCGGATCTGGGTGACCTCCTGACGCCCAGGTGCACACGTGCCATCTTCCCCATCCGTCCTCTTACACGGAGGATCCCTTCGCCTCTCGGCTCCTCCGTGTTTCAGGCCTGGAGACCGGCCTGAGCATCCCTCCGAGCATCTGTGGACGGAAGGGCCCACATGCTGACCTGGCCAGCTCAGGGGAGGCCTGCGTGCCATCTTGCAAACTCGGAGACCTACAGTCACCACCAAGGAGGGTCTGGAATTAAACTTTAACTAAACGCAGAGATGGTGGGCAGTCACCTGCTAGGCAGGCATCTTCCCTGACAAGGTCAACCTTTTACCGTAACTGAGTCTGTCTTTTTGCATCTGTGGTAACACACCTCTGAAATGTCTGGGTAACTTGTAACTTCCCTTTTTCTGGAGCCGCTGGGGTACAACCAGGTGTGCTGGACGCCAGGACAGAGGCCACAAATTCCTTCATTATCATGTTAATTGTTCCTGCACCCACCTAGGTATGTGTCCATCACTTTACTTTTTATCCAATCCCAGGGGTTTCTCCGCTTTGCTTTCTCCAATGGATTTCATGTAACCCACCTTCGTCTCGCCTTTGATGGCTGTATAAATACAGATGTAACCCGCCATTCTCCAGAGCATTATCTCATTTCCTTGAGGTTCAGCTTCCCGGTGTATGTCGACAGTTTGGATCAAATAAACTCACAAAAATTCTTTGCAGGTTTCAATTTTTTTTTTTTTTACGTTAACACAGCCGAGTAGCTTCTTAAATAATTCACTGGGAATTCTAGTCTGGGGATCCCCAGCCAGGCTGGAGCGAGTAGAATTTTCTCTCCATGTGAGTCAGGGTTCTCCTGAGAAGTGGAACCAATGGTGTAGCTATAATGAGATTCACTGTGAGGAATTTTAATAAATAATTCATGTCATTATGGAGGCTGAGACGTCCTGCGATCTGCCATCTGCAGACGGGGAGGGAAGGGCAGAGAACGGGGGGGGGGTAAGTTCCGGTTTGGGTTCAAGGCCCAAGAACCAGGTGCTGATGGCGAGGGTCCCGTCCAGGGGCAGGAGGCCGGCATTCCAGCACATGCTCTCCCTTCCTCCACCTTCTAGAATGTTTTTACTTATTCCAGAGAGGGAGGGAGAGGGGGAGAGAGAAATATTAGTGATGAGAGAGAACCATGGATTGGCTGCCTCCTGCATGCCCCTTACTGGGGATCGAGCCCACAACCCGAGCTTGTGCCTTGACAGGGAATCGAACCGTGACCTGCTGGTTCATAGGTCAACGCTCAGCCATTGAGCCATGCCAGCCGGGCCATACGGCCAGCACTTTACCAGGATCAGGACACTGGCTTCCGACAGCTCCTGGTGGCGTCGACTGTCCGCCAAGGCCTGTAGCGCTATTTCCTGCCAGGACGCTCTCTCCGGTGCTCTGAGACTCTCCCTCTCCTTCACATCTCTTGCCATTACACACAGCAATGCCTCCCAGCATCCACGCTGCCCATGTGTTCCTTTCTGATGCTCTTTGTGGTTCGTCATCACTTCTGTTTCTCCTTCCTCAGCGAAGGCCAAGAACCAAGCGTGTCTCATTGTTCCACTGAGCTTACCACCTGGCCAGCTGTGTGGCAGGAACAGCACACATGTTTGACGAAAGAACCCTTTAAGGTAGAATCCTTAACCTCCTCGCCCCAGGTGGAGATGCTGGTGGCCCTTTGTGTGTCTTCTGACGTTTGCCCATTTTTCCAGATCCTGGCAGGTCAGGTTCTCTGTCCTGGACTAAACCTTGCGTTGTGTTAGGGTATCGAGTCATCTTTCTCTAGGACGGTGGTTCTCAACCTTCCTAACGCCGCGACCCTTTTATACAGCTCCTCATGTGGTGGT